>CAJNIZ010006352.1:0-10721 GCA_905231905.1 Symbiodinium pilosum
GGGCGCCAAGTGTAGGAAACACTGGCAGGCGTGGGTTATTTGGCTAAGCGCCTCGTTTTGGCGCGCATTAACGCCAGACTGGGCCGTTCTTGGTAGGGAATAAGGGGATATGATCTCTATGTAATCCCTGTATGATATAAAAGCTTATTACCTACCACCTCCCAGGAAGTTTGGGCGGGGGTTCAGCAAAAACAGAATCATGCTGCAGCCCTCAACCCTAAACCTCGTGGTATCGCTGTTGGGAGGATCCTGAAGTAGGGGCCTGAATTACCAGAATCATGTTGCTCTCCATTCCAAGTACCCTACACCACAGTTATCCAAGGAATCTGAGCCCATCATAGTGATAACTATGTAGGCTACTACGGTATTGCAGTCAAGGTGTTTTGCCAGATTCCCGCATCCTAAGGCATTCCTTTTCATACGCCGCTACCGCCGATCGCTCACATGACGGCTTCAAGAGAAGAAATCCCGGCAAACATTCATATGAGCCATTGTCTAAACTCCTAGTATCCCCCTTAACAACCCCTATAGTAGTCCCCTATATTATCCCCTATATAACCCCCCTTTAAGGAGTTTAGACTATAGTACATATGCTCCTCCATACTGTCTCTTAGCAGGGGTGCTCACCGATTCGTATACGGAGTCTCCCTTGCGGAAGCGACTCCCAACATATGACTCCAACGGACAGCCCCCCCCAAACCCTAAACCCTGGAATACTTGTGGGCACCTGAGGGCATCCTGCTAGCTTCGACCCTAAACCCTAAACCCTAATCCCACTTGAAACTCCACAGCTCTAAGCCATCAACCCTTAGTCGCACCAATGCGACCCTAAACCCCAAACCCCCAAACCACCCTAAACCCTAGGGTTTAGGGTTTAGGGGTTTAGGGGTTAGGGTACCCTAAATCCCCAAACCCTCTTCATTTCCATGTTCGCAAGCAAGGGACCGAAGTGATGCCACCAAACCTGAATCTCAGCTTGAAAGCTGTCAGGTTCAGGGTGTAGGGTTTATAGTCCCTCTTAAGTAGATAGAATATGGGGGTTATATTGGGATAATGGAAAAGAAAATGGAAGCTACTATGTAATAATAGGGTATATATTGGGGTTATAGTCCCCCTTAAGTAGATAGAATATGGCTTTGGGTACATTATAATAAGGTCCCCATATACAAGATATTCTATCCACTTAAGGGGGACTTTAGGGTTCGTCAAGGTTTAGGGTATAATCTTCAGCTCGGGCTTCGGGTCTAGGCTTTGGCGTGTAGAGGTGATTGATTTGGGTTTAAGCTTGATTGGGCTTCAGATTTGGGGTTGATTGACTTTGATGGGTTTGGGCTTAGGATTAGTTGTTTTGCATTTTGGGCTGGCTCCTGTGCATAGAAGGGTGCATGCACTCAAATCGGAAAGGATGATTGCATACTGAATGCATATATGCAAAGGTTGGTATGCAGCTGGGATCCGGGCTAGGGAATTCTTACTGCAAATCCCTGAACTCAAAACTCCACACCTCTAAATCTTGAACCTCCAAAGCCCAAACACCTTGACAGTGAACCCCCGAAAATAGGGTTTAGGGGTTCACGGTTTAGGGCCTAAGGGTTTAGGGTTTCGGGTCCAGAGGTTCGGCGTTTAGGGGCAAGGGCTTTGGGCATAAGGGTTTAGGGTACCTGCCACAAAGAGAGGCCTTGCGAGCTCATTTCGCGGCCATCCCTGAGACAAAGCTCACATCCAAGGACAACAAACTAAGCCACAAGGCACACGCCTGACAAAAACAATCACATACTTGCGTGCTTCTCTAGCAGTCCAGAACAGATGCCTCCTATTGAAGGACCCCTCTATAAAACCCATATGTAACCTTTATTGAACCCCATATAAACTTCCCCAAAGCCTCTATGTAACACCTACACCCGTACCTAACTCCCAAGGAAGACTTAGCTGCTCCTGGCGCGTACTCTATGACGAGGCTTAGGCGATATAGTGCTCAGGGTCGAAAGACTGCAGGACTCTGGGTGTGAAACGAAAGCCGGCAAATCGATGGGTAAACACAAACACAAACAGGGATTCCCTCCAAAAGTCTGAGGACTTTTACACTCCCAAAATCCTGAAACCCTAAAAACCCTAAACCCTAAACCCTAAAACCTAAAACCCTAAACCCTAAACCCTTGAAACTGCGCCTCGGCTCGATGAGACCTAGAACATACCTTGGGGTTCCGTACAACGCTGGTCCTTGCTGACATAATATGTGTGTTTTGGTACTTTGTGGCTTACAGTGTTTGTGGGATTTTGTGGCTTACAGGCCTCTAGCCCAAACCCCTAGAGCCCCAAACCGACGTGCCCCAACCTTTTGGCCCCAAATAGAAAATCCGAAGCAATGGCAAGCGTTTAGGGTTTAGGGTTGCAAAGCCCTCAACCACACCCCAGCTCCGCAAAACTAGACCTCCCGCAAACCCTCGTCAAAAGTCTCTTCTTGTGCCCAATCAGACTGATCCCGAACAACCGGGACTCTTACCTTAACCCCAACCCCGAAACCCTGATCCACAAACCCTACCTGAACCCCATCGCATGTAGAATCATTGCCTCTTAGGCCTTTTGCTTTGTAATGGGCGTTGGGCTGGTATGTTACTTGCTTTGGACATCCACATGAGTGGTCGGTCCCCCTAAACCAAACCCGAGGCCCTAAACCCCTGAACCCCTGAACCCCCAACCCCTAAACTGCCCAAAGGACTCGAAGAGCGGTTTGAAGCTGTTCCGAGGGTCAAAACCCACCATGCGCCCGTCGGCCTTGATCATGGCTGCATTCCACTCATGTAATTAGGGTGTCAGGGTTTAGGGCGGTTGTAGGCCTGTATGGCTTACGGTTTGGGCCTCAGGTTTTCGAGTATCTCAATTAGGGTTTAGGGTAGAGGGTTTTAGGCTTGGGTTTAGGGTTGGTTTGGGACGAGTTTATTGCTCTGTATTCTACTCAGTAACGGTTTGGGTTCAGAGCTTTGGATTTAGGGTTTGGGTCGAATTTTGGATCTTCTGTATTCTACTAACTTGGGGTTTAATGTGAAGGGTTCAGGTAGAAGGTGTTTTGTTTGCATTTGGCTGTTTTTAGGGTTTAATTAACGTTTGGGGCTTCTGCTCTGGCATAATGAGGGATTTGGGGTTTAAGGTCGACCTCTGGCTTTTCGAGGGTTTAAGGTTTATGGATTAAGGTGAGATAGCCACCTCGTTGCTTTTGGACTGATGCAGCCCTAAACCCTAAACCCTTAGCCGTAAAAAAAAACTTAGGGCTGTACTGTGCTGGGTCAGATCCTTTCGTGATGATAGCCGAAAACAAGAACCTAAACACGCTACAGCCATGAACCCCAAAAACTTAGAAAGGCAAAACGAGCGCTAGACTCCTTAACTGCAACGGCTTTTATTCTTGGAGGGGGCCTAGATACAGCGAAAACATGGGAATCACAGGGAATGTGGAGGCAGGCAAAGGCTTGGAGCTCTCGGGCGGAAAGGTTATAGTTGAAGGCTTCAGGGTTTACCCTGCATGCGGCGAGACTTAGACCTTAAACCCTACACCTTAAACCCCTTTAGGGGTTTGCGGCGGAAACCGTGTAAGCAGCCTTCCTTCATCTAAGCTGCTCCAGCTGTGACGACCACTGACGGGCTGCGCAAGGTTATCCCAATCTCCTGAGCCATGCTGGCCGAGGTTTTCGGCGTTTAGGCTAAGGTTTGGGGTTTGATGTCTAAGGTGTTGCGAGTTGTCTACAAGCCATCGACGCCGACCAGGGAAGGGTAAAGAATACGGAAACTCTGAAGAAATGTCTTTAGGGCGTCTAGATTCTAAAAGCTCCCATGCGAACGTGCCCGACAAGAACGGTCCGCTTTCTATTCTTCTGGGTCGCCGGAACCTCAGAACTCTCATATAATCTTTGCAAAAAGCCCGGATCGTGGCCTAGGCCCCAAGCGCTTAAACTGAGGCCAGCGCATCAGTTGTTGGACTGTGGGACGCGGTCCACACTATACTACTATACTGCTACATGGGTCCTTTGGGAAATTTCTTTTGCTTATACGATTAATTAAGACCAATTTTGGCGGACTTCCCTTTGGGGACCCTGAACCTTCAATCCTAACCCCCCATGCTTGTTGAAACTCTCAGAGTTAGCCGTAGCTTCGTTGATTGCGCCGCCAGGATGTGCCGCCATGGTGAAGGTGTTGAGCTTTTGCCGTAGATCCCAGATCCTTCGCTGACTATAGGATTTGGGGTCTAGGGATTAAGGGTTGAGGGATTAGGGTGGAGCGTAGACCTCCTAATCAAGCCCATTGACCTTGTTGTGATTATCACATACTAATATTGAACATTCCCTGCCCATGTCAACATGCACCCATTAGAGACCTTATACTTAGGGGAAAGGGGTGTTTTTTACATTCTAGTATGCGATACTGCATAGTTTACATAGATACTGGGAACTAAATATAAAAACCAAACTATAACTGACTGACCTAACCCTTAGCATGGGGTCCCAAACACCTGTTTGGCAAACTCCGTGTATTCAAGCCCAAACTCTAAAACCCTATACTCCTCCGTGCCAAAACCAAAGCCCAAAACACAAAACCCTCAACCAACAGCCCAAATCTAAAACCTAAACCCTATTTCGTGCCAAGCCCACAACACAAAATCCTAAACCAAGAGCCCAAATGTAAAACCTAAACCCTCCTTCGTGCCAAGCCCAAAACCCACTACACAAAACCCGAAACCAAGAGCCAGGCTAAAGCCAGCTGAGGATCCGTAGCTGCCCATCCTGCGCACCTCCAAAAACGTAATTTACAGGATCTATGTGGGTGGTTGTCAAAATTGTGGTCCCTTTTTGGGTCCCTATTATAATACGGCACCTAGTATTCAGGGTACCCAAAAAGGGACCACAATTTTGACAACCACCCATATAGGGTTTAGGGTTGAGGGTTCGGGGTTCAGGGTTTAGGGTCAAAGGATCTATAGGCTGTTGGGGGGTTTTAGGATTTGAGGTTCTGGGTATCTCTCTCACGCTATAGGGGGCTTACGGCTTCGTGCGCCCACTTGGCTCTTGTCGACCATGACTCCTGTGCAGTTGTAATAAAACAACATGTTCGGACTTGGTTATTAAAGGCAAAACTGCTGCAATCACGGTAGCGACGGGTACTGCCATTGCAGCTGCGGCGTTGAACACCACTTGGAGGTGCAGGGCTACTCAGACAGCCCACCCCAATCCTCCTATCTAACGTTAAAACCATGGACCCCTAGTACGGGCCCTGAACCCTGGGATCCTCATATACCTACTATATACCCTATAAATGTATCGGCATAGGTGTCGCAAGAAACCGCCCAAAAAGGGCTAAGGGCCCATGTTAGGGGGCCATACTTCTAACCTTAGATCCTACAGCTCAGACTCCCTAAACCCTAAACCCTTAGGGTCATAGGGGTTAGGGTTTAAGGTTTAGGGTTCCGTACTTGAATGTTGCATTGTCAAAAGAAACCCTACACGCCCAAAACCCTGGAGCCTAGAGCCTCAACTCGTCTGTAACCCGAATCGCTAAACCCCTAAACCCTAATCCTTAGACCACAAAGCTCAAAAACAATCTCTCTCTCTGTCTCTCTATATATATATATACATAATGTATATCTCAATCCTGAACCTTAAAGCCCAAGCCCCAAAACCGCAGAACCCTTTCCTAAAACTTTAACCCGAAACCCTGCGCTACTAAACTACTTAACCGTGAACCTTTCAACCCAACAGATGTCCTGCCTGTGGCAATGAGCCCGGATTGCGCGGCCTCCAGGACCTCCACGCCTGCGACGCGGTCTTGGCATGCGGATTGAGGGATTGGGGTTTATGCTCTAAGCTGCAGGCTTTTAGGGTTGGTTTGGGGTTTAAGGTTTAGGGTTTCGAGCTTGTAGTTTAAGGTTTAGGCTTTAGTGGTAACTTTCAGATCTGGGGTTGAAGATTTGGAGTGTTCCGCTGCGGCCCGAACGCCGAAAATTGTTTTTCTCTAGACCTGAACCATCCACCAGCAGGGGAGCCCTATATACTAGAACCCTTATGATAGGACTCCCACAGAAGTGACACTTACGTGTAACTGCTGGGAAATATGGATGTGCCCTCGGAGATTATTTTGGAGTTTCCCAGCATAGGGGGACCCAATATAGACCACAGAATACTACAATCCTAGTTATGGGGACCCCAAGAAAGTTTTCATTGGGGAAACCCCATTTGGGGTTTATAGGGTTTAGGAAGGGGCACTTAAAGTTTAATTAGCGACTTTTGGAATATCACACGTTGACTTCTCAAGCCAGACCCTCCAACACCCCCTTCCAATCTCCCAGTTTCTAAAGCTGGGAATACCATGAGAATTGTGTATTGTTCTTTTTCTTGTTTGGGTAGTACTACTTTAAGTATTAAGTATTACTATTACTATTACTAGTACTCTTACTATTGCTGTTCACTATTACAATGACAATTGCAATTAGTATTACTATTAGTATTATCATTACTACTACTATTATTGCTACTACTACCACTCCTCCTCCTGCTGCTGCGACGACGACAACTACACATATGTCTTGATACTTTTGGGGGGTCCCCATAACAGGGGCTATCGTATTTTGGAGTCTATACTGGGGTCTCCCTATTTATGGAAACTTCTAAAACGACAGACAAAAAAAAAAACAAAACTGAACCTGAACCCATGGCACGCGCCTGCGCCCTCCTCAGGCAAGGCCAGCATGGCTGTGATGTGGCCCTTGACATGGTTTTAGGGTGTAAAGTTTAGGGTTTAGAGTTTAGGGTTTAGAGTGTTAGTCCCTCCCCTCTGAAGTTACACAATCCACGGCCATAATATCATATAATATCTATCTTTGCCCTTGTGGTATACGATGAAATATTCGGAATGTTTGATATTAGAGGGGTGAGGGGTCAGTGACAAAGTGTTGGGGTTAGTATCCGCCACCACGTGAGCTATAGTCTAAACTGCTGGTATCTCCCTTAATTCCCATAATAGTCCCCTATACAAGCCCCTATATAACCGTCTTGGAGGAGTTTAAGACTCTAGCTCACACAGTAACAGGCCTTGACAGGCACTGTAATTGGCCTTGCTATGGCCGCAATTACCCGCTCTAGGGGGCTATTCGTGTCAGAGTGTGCGTGGAGGCTTAGTAGTGGCCAAAAGCAGGACGTACGCAGGAATTCTTATATCCCGCTTACATCCCTTCATAGCCTCAACCCCCAGAAAGTAGGGATACCTCCGGCAAAAAGCCTATGCTTAGGGCTTAGGTTTTTGCTCTGTTTTGGTCCTCGCTTTGGATTTAGGGTTCAACAAGTTCAAGGGCAGAGGCGGTTCCTCTTGTTTCGGACCGTATTTGGTGTAAAGAGGCCAGCTACCCTACGTCCCGGGGCTTGGGAAGCCAAAATCTACAGCTGACGCCACCCTAACAAATCCTACGCCCTAGACCCTGCCAGCCCATAGCGTATACAAGCCCTATGAGCCTGTGCCCTAAAACCGAGCCCCAAAAACGAAATCGCACACCCGACAAGGGTTTGCCAAGCACATCCCCAAGTGGGTATTAGAGGCCAGAGAGCTGGATCCTCAGCAGTCCGTTGCCACAAAGCCAAATAAGATGGAAAACCACCCTCACTCCTAACCTTAGATTCTAAGCCCTTAATCCTAGCCCCCAAGCTGTTCGAACTTTTTGGGCTCGATTCTAAGGTTTAGTGGTGCGGGTCTTGGAGATTCAGCATTCACGTACTTGTTGGGTCCCCTCTTTAACACGCGGTTTAGGGTGTTGGGTTTAGGATGGCAACCGTGAAAAAAACCTAGACCCTGAACCTTGAAATTTGAGACCCACCTTGTGTCCGCGTAAGGTTCCAATCTGTTGTGCAGTTCTCGCGTCCCAGACCTCTGCTCACAAGCTTCGTGGCATCAAAACACCTCTTGGACAATTTGGGGAATTAAGAAGTTTAGGTCCAGGATTTAGGGCCAAATCCCGAAACATAGGTGACAACCAACGCCTAAATCTGAAATCCTACGCTCAAACCTCCAAGCCCTCAGCATATGCGGCGCTTATTTTGAACCAGTCCTAGCTTGCAACAGGCTTGTGCTGTAGGCGCACGGTTCAGGGTTCGGTTCTAAGATTTCGCGGTTAAGGGCTTATGGTTCAGTGTTTATATTATATGTACATCTTGGAAAAGGAGTCTGGTATGGACAATCCATATAAGCATGTTCTGTCTGGACTGATTTCACGAACTGCATGTCCATAGTCGCAGGCCCCAGCTGAGGGGTGTTTCTGGGAACAAACAAAGGTCATATTTTCCCAAACAACTCCTCTCCTCAGAAGAAAAGCAGAACGCGGCGCTGGAAGGGTGGCACGCGGCGCGGACCTCTGGGCTGGTTGTGAGTTCGGGGCGGCTGGATCAGTGGCTGGATGGGCGGCACGTGGCTCAGAGATGTGGCCTGGCGTAAGCCCCAGGCCCTCAGATTAAACCCAGCGATGCAAGAATCAGAGAATCATTCCGTAATGTTCAAACATACCAAATTGAAGCCAACACAAAGAAACATTTTCAGCCGCGAATGCATTTATGTGCACTCGACCTTCATTTCATCCAAAAAGGTAGTTATGGGGGTGACTCTGGAGTTCCCCTACACGGGAGACCTCCAATTACCCGCCTGGCCAAAAATCTGCATGCCTCTGAGAATTCCCGGAAACCGGCTTTTCTCAGAATCAGGTGCCACATCCACATCCTCAACTCACTCTACGTTGAACATAGGATCCCCAACAAGGACCAATAATTTTGGTGAAGGGTTCGCACTGACAGAAGGTCTAAGGACCTTGGACCCTAAGCCTGAAAGAAATGCAAGTGCCAAAAACCATTCAAGCAGTAGCACTGGGGGCCTAAACGACCTCATTCTTTGGGAACCTGGACTCTTCATCGGCTCTGTACTGTATAAGCCCTAAAACCCCAAGCCCGGAAACCTAAAGTATACCCAAGAAATCCTAATCTCTCAAACCCTAAAATCGTGGAGCCTCAACACAGTAAACCCTTGAATCCTAAAAACACTACTCCCTGGACCCTTTGAACTTGTTCAGGACAGTTCGCCCGAACCACGCCGGAGCGGTCGCCGCTGGCCACCACATCATCGGCCCACACGAACTCAGTGATAGAGGCATCATGGCCTGAGCTTTAGTTTTTGGGATTAGGAAATTTGAGGGTTTAGGGTTTAGGGTTTAGGTTTTATGTTGCCACAACGAGGGGCCCTTACTATCTATTCTATCTCAGATCAAGCTCCTAAGCAGCAACCCAGTTACGGGTGGGCATGACTGGGATGAAGCATATCTTGCACCGCTTAGCCTTACTACCGTCATTCCTAGGGCACGGTACCCCGAGGATCCAAGTCTTTAGAGATCCCAGTGGGTCCACATATACAACCATTAGGGAATTGGGACCCATAATTCCTTCTATAGTATGGTATTTAGGGGCCTAATTCCCTAATAGTTTTATATATGGACCCTCTGGGGATCTTAGATTTACAAACATGTCGTGCTGACCGCAAGGGAGCTTCTTCTATGACTTGTTGAACGCCAACCTGCGCGGTTCTACATACCTGCTACAATACATGCTGCCCCCCACTCAGGAGCAGCTGGATAAAATGGTGGTTTCCCAAAATGGGGGAACCCCAATATAGACCCCAAAATACTACAGTCCTTATTATGGTGACTCCCAAAATGGTACCCCTAATTTTGGGAAGTTCCCAATCCAGGCAGTACGTTCAACTCTTAAGTTAGGTACTCTGGATCCTCAGCCAGGCAAGAACTATTGTTTAGGGTTCAGGGTTTAGGAATTAAGGGCTATTGCAGGCAAACGGGCCCTTACCCAACATCACGTCATGCTAGGCGAACTTGCCATGTAAGGCACACGCATGCACTTCAGTTAGATGCCTATACTTGGCCCTTACGAAAACGAAAACGAAGAAAACAAACAAAAAAAACTTAAACCCTGAACCCCAAACCCATGACCCCAAAACCCTGGTCCCTGGCCTGTGCAGCAGCCCACCTCTGACTTTTTCCGAAGGTCCCAAGCTCGCAATGTTCGATCCTCCCGCGGGGAGCCAGAGACGAGGAGAGTTTAGGGTTATAGTCCCCCTTAAGTAGATAGAATATGGGGTATGTGGGGATCTTACTATTATATACCCAAAGCCATATTCTATCTACTTAAGGGGGATCATAAGCATTGAGGGCTTCGGGCTTACTAGGGTCTAGACTTTAAGGTTTAGGGTCTCGGCTCGAATTTAAGTTTGGGGTATGAGGCTCAGGTTTTTTCTACTTCAGGGTTTAAGGACGGCTTTAAGAAAGTACAGGGATTTTCGAGGTTTGGGTCGGGGTCCAAGCCGCATTCTGACAAAGAGAATACTGTGTTTAGGGCTTAGAGCTTACCCTAAACCCTAAACCTTAAGGTTGTTTTCTGGCAACGGGTTGAGGAATGGATTCTACAGGGCCTGAGCAATTGCCGATTCTCATTTTGGATCTGTTTGAGGTACCCTCTACTCTACCACCGTGGCGCAAGGAATATTTGTAACTTTTTTGGCCTCTAGATCAAGGACAGTTCCAGGTGGGTAGTTCCCCTTATAAGAGGCCTATATAAACCTCATATAGGCCCATTACCCTTATATGAGCCTTATATGGGGGTTCCCACCTGGTAACTACCCACCTGAAACTGTCC
>CAJNIZ010006353.1:0-17849 GCA_905231905.1 Symbiodinium pilosum
CGGTTGTCATAATGAAAAGTTTCGCGTTGCATACTACTTGTCTTTAGCGCTTAAGGGTTTAGATTCTTTTTTCAGCATTCGTACACTGGGTGAGTAGTCATCATCGTACTGACCGTTCCGGATGCTCCAGATAAAAGCGGCCAGAAAGGCTATAGCTACGAGGAAGCTCACCGAGATGAGAATGTAAATGGCAGACATATTCTAGGTTTTATACAGGCCAAAAGTAGAGTTGGGAGGAGGGGAGAGAAATGATAGTTATCAGGGAAAAAGCTGATAAATGTCAGGTTTTGGAAAACCAGGCAGAGGGGGTGATATTTATCATTGTAAGAGTAGCCTCAAATGAGGAACTTTAAGCTGAAAAAATTGAAAGCCATGACCGATTCAAAAATCACTACCGTAGAACAATTGCAAACCGCACTTTCCCGGAAACCGGGACATAGTGGTTATTCTCCTGTAGCAGATAAGATAGATGTACCCATATCAGAACTGGAACCTTATTTTCGTTGGAATGATTTGAGGCATACCCGCATCAGTCTGCATGATTCAGATGAAATTGAAGCCGTGCTCACCTGCTGGGAACCGGGCCAGAGTTCTGCCATACACAACTATAATTTTAACCAGGGCTGGGTGCTGGTACTGCAAGGAGAATTGTACCTGGAATTATACCATATGAAGGATAACCGGCCGGTGGAGGTTTCTGAAATTGCCCTGCGGAATAAAGGTATGTTCTATCTTAATGATAGTATGGGTTATCATCGTTTCAGCAATAGTTCGCCAGATCGTACGGTGGCCCTTTTTCTTTATGTATCCAAAGTGAAGCGCTGGAGTATTTACAATGAGAAAACGGGTCAGCTTCAAACGGTTGAAACTACCTACGATCATGTAGCAGGTGGTGCGCATTGAATGATATCGTATTAAAAATAAAAAGCCCGCAGCTCTACAGCTGCGGGCTTTTTTGATATAAAGTAGTTTCAGTATGCTTTTAAAAGCTTACCACCGCCTCCAGCATTATACCGTTAAACTGGCCTTCGTATAAAATGCTGGCAGGGTCAAAGCCATCGTAGGTTTGCTGTACATATTCAGCTTTTACCATAACGTTCTTTGTCATATACCATCCGGCTCCGGCCTCTATGCGGTTTATGGTTAGGTTGTTTCCGGTAAAGGCTTCTTCACCGCTGGCCTGATTGTATTTAGCACCTATGTAAAGGTTCTCTGTGGTACCAAAACGGTATACCAGGTCAGCCGCCAGCTGAGTCCAGTTACGGGTGTTATCTTCAGCTTCAGCTTTTCCACTGGTAAGTTCCACGGTTCCCAAAAGTTCCAGGCCTTTAAATTTCATAAAAGGGTTTATCATAATAGCGGTAATTTCATTGGTAAAGCCGGGATTATACCGGCCGGAGCGAAAGTTACCTGAAGCACTGGCCGTATAATCTTCCATTACCAGGTAAAACCTTGATCCGCCACGATCACCGGTGTACAGGTAGTTGCGGGCAGATTTACCGGTCATATACAATGAACTTGTAAGACGTAAACGCAGATCATCATTAAACTGGCGGTCATACCCCAGTTTTCCGAGAATAACCGGGTTATAATCACCAGGTCCGGTAACCGCCTGGTTCAGTTTCCCGTTGGTCAAGCCGGCCATGATCAGGAAATCACCGGGGGTTACATAAATTTCGGCTCCGGCCTCAGTATTAAAAGCATCCAGAATAAGGTTTCCTACAAAAGGATTATAAATAGCACGGGCATTATCTGTTCTGCGGAAGTGGTAATCACCGTAATTCAGCTCCATAAGCCCCACCTTTATAGTGGTTATATCCATTACATTTTCCAGGAAACCGGGCTTTATGAAATCCAGTTTGCTGATTTGCAGATAACCACCCTTTACCCAGCTTTCCGGATGATGACGGGAAGAAAGGTAGGTCCGTAAATGCATGCGCATTCCATCGGCCAGGGCTACATCCAAATCGAGGTTTGCGGTAGGTAAATTGAAGTTGCTGCCTATATCCATTAGTGTATCCGTTGACCCTGTGGAGTGGCTGAGCCCTTGAAACTGAAGCGCAAAAGCTCCGCCCATTCTCACTTTTACACCTTCAAAGGGTACATTGTTGTTGTCCAGGGCTTCAAACTGGTTGATGCCGCGTTGGTCAGGGAACCGGAATTGCTGCAGATCACGATCATTAACCTGTGCAAAGGAGCTAAAGCTTAGGGAGACTGTCATTATGGTAGTCATGATCCCTGATTTAAAAAGATGTTTCATTGGTTTTAAGGATTAATTGAAATTAATAGTAAAATCTATGGTTATAAGATCGCCAGTGGTTACACTGCCAAACATGAAAGATGGAGCCTCTACTTCAAACTGGCTCATTTTTAATTCTTTAGTACCCTTGAATTCAATACCTTTTTCCTTTACCACTGCAGTAAGCGGAATTCTCAGGCTTTGAGTTTTCCCGGCTACGGTCAGCCGCCCTTCGGTTAGCAGATCCAGTTTCCCGGCAGACATGGGTTTTATGCTGATAAGCCGTGTAAACACATAGTTGATATGGGTATGATCTTCGGACTTCAGTGCTTTGTACATATTTTTATCCATGGGCTTTTTGCCACTCTTGAGGCTGTTCACCGGTACGGTAAGTTCCAGTTCTTTGATATGAAGAGAATCTTTAAAAACATCCACTTCCATACTCCCGTTAAAACTTTCAGCTGCTACTTCCCAGTCATGAAGGGTGGAAGTGCCACTGATACTCATAGCAGAGCCAGCCTGGTCCGTTTTATAGGTTTTAAGCGGGTTAATAAAACTGAAGGTGCCCAGCAGGAGGATAATGGATATTATGAAGGTTTTCATGACGACTACATTTAATACTGCAAATGTGAGACTGTAGCTTTAGGAGTGCTATGACACTTATCAGTACCCCAGATGATCTTTATCATGTTTTAGGCAAGAGTGCTGAGGTAATTTTGTAGAATGTCTGAATTAGAACGGAGGATCAAAAGTATTGCGGCTGGTAATACCCTGCTATGGAAAGCCTTGAAGAAGGGGCAGGAATGGCAGTATGATTTGCAATATCAGCGGTTTTATGGTCCATTCTCTACCCGCACCGCATCTATCTGTGAGATCAATATAGAGTTTTGCAGTGCCTGTAACCTGCGGTGCCGCTTTTGTGCGCTGGATCATCTTAAGCCAAGAAGCTACATGAGCCCCGGGGTACTGGATAAGGTATTTGATACGCTATTATACGATGAACGCTTTAGCCGGGTAAGGCAGATCAATCTGCACAACGGTGGCGAAACCTTGTTACACCCCAAACGAGTGGAGCTCTTTAAGAGGATTAAGCTCCACAAATCCATTTTTGAGAAACACCAGCGGGCTTTCCCAAAGATCATTTTATTAACCAACGGTATGTTACTACGTGAAAGGCTGGCTCGTGAACTGTTGGAATTAAAAATATTGGATGAAGTAGGCTTTAGCCTGGACGGGGGTTCCCCACAGGCTTTTGAGGATATGCGGGTGAATGCGAAGTGGAAACGCTTTGCAGAAAACGTTAAACAATTCAGTGCCTTGCGTGACGAAATTGACCCTGGGGTAAAAACCTTCGGTATTTGTATAGTGCCGGAGCCTCACCCGCTCAATGATTCCTGGATGCATCTGGATTTTCGGGAAGTAGCACGTTTGTTGAACTCCGTGGAATACCGCAGGCTCCATGACTGGGGCGGCCAGGTGGATATTGGCGGGGGTGCCGGGGTGAATAAAAAAGGTTGTAGTATGCTCATTAACCAAATGGTAATACTGCCCACTGGTGAGGTAACGGTTTGCTGCAATGACCTGAATGGAGAAGGTATTGTTGGTAACCTGCTGGAGGAAAGTTTGTACGGGATATACAGTGGTGAGAAGCGGATGCGCTATGTGAACTTGCTTCGCCAGGGGCGTAAGGAGGAGCTGGAGCTGTGTAAGGAGTGTGTGAGTTTTTAAGTTATTAGTTGTGCTGGTTGAACCTTGGAAGATTTTACCTTTCAACGGCCTCTTCCCTAAAAATCCAGCACCAATTCCATATTAGCGTTGGCTACCCGCACCGGAATATTAAATTCATGTTCCAGTTTTACCCGCAGGCAATCTGAAGAATGGGGTTCTCCGTGATTGAGCACAATGCGGCCAGGAAGTTTATCCGCTTTCTTTAACCACTCTACTATTTCCTCCCGGTCAGCATGAGCAGAGAGTCCTTCAAGTGGTACAATTTCCGCCTTTACAGCGTGGTATTTTCCGAAGAACTTCACTTCTGAAGCATGATTGGCCAGGCTGTGTCCCCGTGTTCCTAAGGCCTGGAAGCCGGGAAGGATAACCATGGTCCTGGGGTCGCTGATATGTGCTTCCAGGTGGTGGAGGATGCGCCCCCCGGTGATCATCCCGCTACCAGCGATCACAATTTTAGGTTCTGCCATACTTACAATGGTTCGGGAAGCTCTATGATCTGAGATCACCTCAAACTGGTGGGTAAGGATGTGGCGTAGCTCAGGGTCATGCAGGAAGCTGTAAAAATCGGTTAGGACCTTGGTAACCGCAGCCGCCATGGGGCTGTCCAGGTAAATCTTTTGCCTGGGAATCCTTTTCTCATGCATGAGCTTTAGCAAAATATATATCATCTCCTGGCTGCGTTCCACCGCAAAACTGGGGATCAACACCTGACCTTTGCGTTGGTGAGCTCTATTGATAGCATCTTCCAATTGCTCAAAGGGCGAGATTATGCTGTGTAGCCGGTTGCCATAGGTTGATTCCAGGATCAGAAGGTCACAGTTGGGAAGCTTGGCGGGTTTGGACATGATCAAGGGGTGCATTCGCCCCAGATCACCGGAAAAAACGATGATCTTTTCTTCGGCATGCAGCTCCACCATTCCACTGCCCGGGATGTGGCCATTGGCAATGAACCGGAAACGTAAATCAGGGCCAGGTACCATCCATTCGTCAAATTCATGGGTATGGAATTGTTGGAGGCATTGCTGCACATCTTTAGTATTGTAAAGAGGCTGTGCCGGATTGTGTTTTGAATACTGTTTACGATTGGCGTCTGCCGCATCCTCTTCCTGTATTTTGGCGCTGTCCAATAAAATGATCTCCGCCAGCCGGGCTGTAATAGGCGTACAGTGGGTAGCTCCTTTAAATCCCTGGCGCACCAGGCGGGGAAGGTACCCGCAATGATCAAGGTGGGCATGGGTGAGGATCACATCGGTGATTTCGTCAGCATCCTCCAGGTCGGTCCAATTCTGCTGGCGCAGACTTTTTACACCCTGGAACAAACCACAATCCACCAGTATTTTCTGATTGTTAAAATTAACCAGCGTTTTGGATCCGGTGACGGTACCGGCACCCCCTAAGAAGCGCAGTGTAAGCTGGTTGGTTTTAAGAGCCATTTTTTATCCGTTTGATTTACAGTTTTAAATTACACAAAGCTTTTAAAAACAGGCTTTAGTTTTTTGAAAGTTGAGTCTGTAAGCTTGTCCACTTTAAGCCTTTCAATAACCTTTCCGCCTGATACCGGCTCGCCAAAGTGGTGAATATGACCACGGATACCGAACTTACCGGCATTAGTATTGCGCACACTAACGGACTTAGCACTCCGACAATGGCAAAGCTCAAGCCCACAAGATTATAGAGTAGTGAAAGGGTAAAAGCTTTATAGATCACTTTTTGGTTCATGCGGCTTAGCTGCATGAATTTATCCAGCTTGCCAAAGGAATCAGCCAGTAGCAGTGCATCACTGGCCGGGAAAAAATTGACATTCTTTTCGCAGAGGCTAATACCCACTTCACTTTGTTGTAGGGCTCCTGCATCGTTCAATCCATCACCTATCATGGCTACCTTTTGTCCCTTAAACTGAAGTCCGTGCAGGTATTCCAGTTTATGATGAGGAGACTGATTAAACAGGAGTGTGGCGTGTGAACCCAGTAGTTTTTCAAAGCGTATGCGCTCGGCTTCATTGTCGCCACTTAGCAGCGAGACCTCATATTTATTTTGAAGTTTAGTCAGTACCCGTGCTGTTTCTTTACGGGTTTCCTGAAAAAAGGAAAAATAGCCAAGCAATATGCCATTGGCCTCTACATAAACGGCCGTAGTTTGTGCCTCATCCTGAAGATTTAAATAAGCCGCTTTACCCATCCGGTAAGCCGTTTCGTTTACCCGTGCACTTACGCCCTCTCCGCTGCTTTCAGAAAAATCAGCAGCTACACCTGCTTCGGCATTATTGGTATTTAAAAAGGCCAACAGAGGCGGGGCCAGCGGGTGCTGGGCGTTTAAAGCTATGGAAGCAATGGCGGTCTTCTGCTCTTTGGAAAGTTGTATTCCCTTCCATTTCACATGAATGTTATTTTGCCTGGTGAGCGTTCCGGTCTTATCAAAAACAATACGATTAATAGCGGCCATGCGGTTAAGGACGTCTGAACTTTTCAGATAAAACCCATGACGCCCGAACCAGCGCATCATACTACCCGAAGCAAAAGGCTCAGCCAGAGCCAGGGCACAGGGACACGCTACAATAAGTACGGCTGTAAAAACGGTGACGGCTTTGGACGTATCAAAGAAAGACCACAGTAAAGCCGCCAGGCAGGCTATGGCAATGATGGCAGGTGTAAAATAACGTGAAATACGATCGGTAAGACTACTTCCTTTTTTGTGTTCGGTATGTGTGAAACTATCCCGGTTCCAAAGGGATGAGAGGTAGGAACGGTTTACTGAGGTTTTTACCTCCATCCGGGTTGCGGACCCCTGTATACGGGCACCTGCAAAAATAGTTTCCCCGGTTTTTTTATGCACCGGAATGGATTCTCCGGTAATATAGCTGTAGTCGGCCCGGGCTTGTTCACTCAGTAATTTAGCGTCAGCAGGAACTATTTCGCCCTGGCGTACCATAATTATATCGCCCGGTTTAAGATCATCCACCGCAATGGCTCTTTCTCGGCCATTACTCATTTGTAAGTTGGCAGCCAAAGGCAGGAATGAGCGAAAATCGCGGTCAAAAGAAAAGTTGGCGTAGGTTTTTTGTTGATACCACTTGCCAATGAGCAGGAAAAAGATCAATCCGGTAAGACTATCAAAATAGCCGGCCCCGCTTTGGGATATCACATCATAGACCGAGCGAATAAAAAGCACCGAAATGCCTAATACTATGGGTAGGTCAATACTCAGAATACCAGCTCTCAAAGTTTTAAGAGTGTTTAGAAAATAGTCTTTTGCACTGTAGGTGATTACCGGAAGGCTGAAGAGTAGCATCAGGTATCGGAAAAACCTTTGAAGGGCCGGGTCAGAGGCCAGGCTGCTGTGTAAATATTCCGGTAAGGCCAGCAACATGGTATTCCCAAAAAAGAAACCAGCTATACCCAATTGAATAAGTAAGGTATTTCGTTTGGCCGGATCTTTACCCAAACGGGTTTGAAAATCAGGGGTATATCCAATGTAATCCAGTAGTGCGGCCAGTTGGGATAAACGAATACGATCCGACCGAAAAGTTAAGGTGGCTTCCTTACGACCAAAGTGAACCTGTACTTCCAGAATAGCTTCTTCAACATCGGGCAGGCTTTCCAGCAAATAAATACAACTGGAACAGTGGATAGCGGGCAAATGCAGGTTGACACGGGCAAAATTTTCTTCTTCAAAACTCAGGAGCTTACTGCGGATTTTTGTTTCATCAAGATAGGCGTAAGCGGATGTGGCAAGTTTATCCGGTTCCGGTATACCCCGCTTTTCATGCAGTAATTCATCCACCACCTTACAACCGTAACAACAGTATACTTTTTGCCGGTTACTTCCGTAAATTATTTCATTTACAGCCTGATGGCAATGTGTACATTCCAGTTCAGTGATGGTATTTTGATCCATATTTCAAAATTCCGGCTTTGTATTGGGTCTTAAAATGACAATTGTCATACTTTTGATAGACCTATGAAATCAACTAAAGAAAGTTTAGAGTCACCCCTGCATTGCCAGTTTTGTCAGAACCGTACCCACAGTGCTTTTCACAATCTTGGATCGGGTGAGCTAGACACCATCAGCCGCTTAAAAACCTGTGTGTCTTTTCGAAAAGGGCAGGTAATTATGCATGAGGGTGCCCGCCCGCAGGGGGTATACTGTATTCATAAAGGCAAAGCCAAACTTTATAAAGTAGGTACCGAGGGTAAAGAGCAGATTGTACGATTTGCCACCAATGGAGATTTGATCGGTTACCGAAGCATTTTAAGTGATGAACCCATCAGTGCTTCTATCACGGCTTTGGAAGATACCTATGCCTGTTATATACCAAAATCTTCCTTTTTTGAAGTAATTGAAGAAAACCCCAGGTTTTCTCTGAACGTATTGAAAATTTCCTGCCATGAACTGGGCGAAGCAGGTAAGATGATTGCCAGCCTGGCTCAAAAAACGGTACGGGAGCGTTTGGCAGAGATACTGCTTATTCTGCGCGCTACTTTTGGTGAAGATGAGGAGGGCTACCTGGATATTAAACTAACCCGTGAGGAAATTGCCAATATGGTGGGTACCGCTACCGAATCTGCTATCCGGCTTTTATCTGAATTAAAGGAAGAAGGCCATGTTTCCACTCAGGGCCGCAGAATAAAGTTAGAGGATCGTCCGGCCCTGCGAAAAGTGGCGGCCATTTTTGAATAGCCTGATATAAATCATTTTTCCGGATTTTCAACCACTGTACTTTGGCTCCGTGAAGTTGAAGTAACAGCCTGTGAAATTTGAAGACAGAATACAGTGGGTGCGGAGGATTTGGCAGAATGCCAATCCGGAAAGCATCGAAGCTTTGGTGCTCCATAGCAGTTACCTGATATTTGACCGTTCGGACGAAACGCTTTTCCGGCCGGGAGATGCCCCGCAAGGCTTTTACTGGATATTATCGGGTAGCGTACAACAATCAGCCGGGGATCAAAATATACTGTCTGTACAACATGGGGCCATGATTGGTTTGGAGGAATTTCTGCAACATCGTTTACACCAGTTCCACTGGCGTAACCTCTGCCGCACGGAAGCCTTGTTTATGGATCAAAGATGCTTTGACCTGGTGGCGGGCAATGAGCAGGGTTTTATTTATAACCAATTGGCCAAACAGTTGCTGGACATTAAAATCCGTTACCGCCACCTGGATACAGATCATTTTTCGCGATCGAATTAGGTCAATTGAAAAGTGCTTATCCCCAATATTTATTACGACTTATTGTGGATCACTTTGCTTATCGGAATGGAACGCAATTCGGTAAAATCACGGATAAAATACAGTTCCGATCCTCCGGGGTTAAAGAAAACAAAAGTATCCCAGCTGTCTCTGCGGTTTATACCCTTTTGCAGTGGTACCGGGTAGGTCCACTCCCCGTTTTCGAGGTAGCTCACCCATTGATCGGAAGGGAGCCTGCGGTTTTTGGATAGTGCGGAAACGTCCAGTACTACATAATCATTGGTGTGGCCGGGAATACCACCCCAAATGTAATGATCGTCCAGGCGGTTTTTCCATCGGTTTACCGGTTCGTAAGGCTGCGGGTTAACGTAAGTGTTTTCATTCTTTTGGGCTATATAGGTAGTTGAAGTTTCCCAGTTGGCTTCAGTAACCCTGAACACTAAATTACCCGAGGCATCAAAAGCAGGAGCGGAGTGATACTTGCCCTTTTGGTTGAGATTACCCAGGAATTGTGGTTTAGACCATTGGTCACCTTTCTTTTTTTCAGCGTACCAGAGGTAGGCGTTTTCCGGCCAGCTCTTATCCGGGACCTGGCGGTAAGAGGTGAAGACCAGCTGATTACCATCCGGTGAAATGGTAGGGTATAGGTCTGAAGATACGGAGTTACCCAGGTTTAACTCTTCAGCTTTAACCATTTCATGACCTTCGTTTTGAGAGCGGAATATGCGGTATTTTTCTCCTTTTCCGGTTTTTAAGAAAAAGTAGTATTCAAGGCCGTCTGCTGAAAAGGAACCCCTGTACAAAATGCGTGGCTCGGTAATACTCCCAACCTCAATCCTGCGGGTGGCATCTTCTTCGGTGTAAGCTGACAATTCACCAAAATACGCATCCCGTTCTTCGGAGCTGTAACTTTGCCACAGTACTTTATCAATCTGCCAGCGGCCCATATCCGTTTTGGAGAGCAGTACATAGTCAAAGCCCCAAATGGCTTTTATTTTGGCACTGGCCACTTTATCTTTTACCTCAAATAGCTCAATATCTTCCGGTGCCCAATCCGGTATCCAGCCTTTGTGGTTGTAGGTAGCAGCCGTATGCTGTAGCTCGGCAAAGGTCATACTACTGTAGCTCCAGCTTTCTTTTTTGCGGGAGTAATAGTACCCGGATTTTTGCAGTTCCGGCTTGCTGTAGATATCCACCAGTGCCGAGTCCGTTTGATAAATGGAGTAGATATAGTTGCGCAGCGCTTGCCTCACGGCCTGCTTATCATTTTTCGGGGGATACTCAGCGCTTAAAAAGCGGTTGATCTCCCCGAAATAGGCCTGGGGGTTATCCAGCCAGCCATAGTGACTGCTGTGATCCAGCAATACAACCCTGGAGTTGGAAAAAACGCTATCGGCAAGGGTAGCTAATTCTGTACTGATCACATCTTCTTTACCCTGGATGAGCAGAACGGGCTTGTCAAAGGAGGAAAGCTCTTTTTTAGTGTCGAAGTCAATACGTCTCAGGTCGCTCCACACCAGGCCGTTTAGTTGCATATTACCTTGGGTAAGGCGTTCTGCCACCACGGGAATAAACTTGCGATCCACTACATAAGCCGGAGCCAGAAAAGTGGCATGCCTGAGTTTGGCAGTATAGGAAGTATCCCCTTCGCGCATCCGGCCACGCCAGTAGCTTAGTGAATCCAGCTCCGTTTCTGTAAGGCGAGAGGTAATGGATGTGCCTCCGTCCTGTAAGAGGGTTAGATCCACACCACCGGAGGAAGAAGCGATCATGCCTGCCACACGATTTGGATGTTTAGCAGCATAATAATTCATCATAATACCACCAAAGGAATGGCCGAGTATCATCCATTGATCAATGCCCAGGTGTTTGCGGATCGCTTCAATATCCTTTACCATGAGATTCATGGTAATAGTGGTACTATCCAATTGATTTAGTTTGGATTGTCCGGTTCCGCGCTGATCGTACAGAATAGTCTGGTAACCCATTTTTGCGATTTCGGTAGCCATAGGTTCAAAACCTTCGCAGTTAAAACCCGGCCCACCGTTGATCACCAGTATTGGTGATCCTTCACCAATGAGGCGATAGTGGATATTTACCCCTTCTGAGGGCGCAAAATTTGAGGTTTGTGCTAAAACGTTTAGCGAAATGAGGATACTTAGAAATGTACAGAGTGGTTTGAACATGGCAATTTTAAAATGCGATGCGTTCAGAGCAGAAGATAGCAGGGTTTGGCGAAGATAGGTAAATGGTATTTGTAGATAATTGTAAGAAAAACGATTATTTCAACTTTCAAAGGGAGCGAGGATGACTACAAGGAGTGAATTTGCTTCATTTATATTGAATCGGTAGATTTATTATCTAAAAAAATGACACGTGGAATATACTGTTGAAGAAGCAAAGGAGAGATCAAATCTCGCTCATCAAAACTTACATTATAGTACTCAAAGAATAGATCTTCTTGTTGTATCTATATGTGGTGCAGGAATTTATGTTTGTCTAGAAACTCTAAAATTTTTAGCCGAGCAAAAAATGGAGGTTTCCAACTGGTCTTTAAAGACTGCAGGAATACTTTTGATACTAGCTATAATTTGCAATTTTATATCCCAGTTTACTGGGCGAAAAGCCAATCATTATGATTACCTTATGTGTCTTTGTATTATCAAAGAAAACAATAAGTCTGCTAGTAAAAATGATAGGTTATCATCAAAATGGGATATGGCTACTGATTGGTTTAATCATAGTTCAATGATAGCCATGTTTATTGGCCTTATAATGATATTGCTATTTTTTGTTTTTATCTAACTTTGGTGGGCGATTACTGCCTCGTGTATTTTCATTAAGGTTAGTCCTTCCGCCAGCTTTAGGTTTGGGATCGGAGGAAGGTCTATTGGAACTTGTGTTTTTGTTTTTATCACTCATAACTAAAATTTTAAAGCTTAAAATTAATTAAAGGATAAATAAAATCATGAGTTTTTTGTGAAGAAATAACGAAATATTAAAATTTTCTAATCCACCCATCCCTGCTGCACCGCATATTTTACCAATCCTGTTACGTTGCGCACGTTCAATTTGCTGATAAGGTTTTTGCGATGGGTTTCCACGGTGTGGTGGCTCACACATAGTTTATCGGCAATTTCACGAGTGGTCATTTCACTGGCAATGAGCACCAGTACTTCTTTTTCACGTTCGGTAAGTTCCACCAGGCGGTAGTCATTGGCCCGGGCTTTCTTTTTCTGCAACCCCTCCATAATGCTTGCGGTTACCTCCTTACTGAAATAAGATTCGCCCTTCATCAGGGTTTGGATGGCCAGGTGTAACTCCTCTTTGCCGGTGTTTTTCAGGACATATCCATGTGCTCCGGCACGCAGCAGCTTCTGAATATAATCCTGGCTGTCAAACATGGTGAGCATAAGGACGCGTACATCCGGGTGTTGTTTTACAATTTCACGTGTAGCCTCTATGCCATCCATTTCGGGCATATTCACATCCAGTAAAACCAAATCAGTTGGAACGGAGGAGAGTAATTCCAGTAATTGCCTGCCGTTAGTGGCTTCACCTACCACTTCAATATCATCCATGCCTTTCAGCAGTTCGTTGAGGCCATCTACAAATATCTGGTGGTCATCCGTGATTATAAGGCGTATCATGCTTCCGTTTGGTTTAAAGGTATCTCAATAATACAAATGGCTCCCCGGCCAGGGCTGGAGTCAATATGAAACGTTCCGTTTAGTTGTTGTGCCCGGGCTTCCAGGTTAGCCAGGCCGAGCCCGTTCTTTTGTTTCTTTTGTGAATTAAATCCTACGCCATCATCTTCTACAGTAAGGTTCAGGCTTTCCTCCAATCGGTTTATCTGGATGGTCACTTTACGGGCCCGGGCGTGTTTGAGAGTGTTGTTCAGTATTTCCTGCACCATGCGGTACAGCCCGATCTCGGTGTTTATCTCCAATCGTTCTTCCAGTCCGTATATTAAAAGCTTACATTCTATGAGTTTGCTCTGGCCAATACCGGAACACAGATCTTCCAAAGCGGTTTTCAGACCAAAGCTGCGTACCATACCGGTGCTCAGGTTATGCGAGATCCTGCGCACTTCCACGCAGGCATCATCTACCAGTGCCCCCAGCTTTTGGTGTTTAGCCGGTTCGTCATCCGGTTTAAGAGAACTGGTAAGCAACTTTACGGTAGAGAGCAGACTACCCAGGCGGTCGTGCAGGTCGGTAGCAATACGCTGGCGCTCCTCTTCCTGACCGGTTATCATGGCGTTGTAGGATTGTATCTCTTGCTCATTCAGCAGTTTTTCGATTTTCTGATCGGCAATCTCAGCGTTCTTGCGGGCAATTTTCCTGCGTTGGTAATAGTAAATGAAAAGGGAGGTCAGGCCCAGCAGCAGAACAATACTTCCGGCAATAAAAAAGTTTCGCTCCGCTATACGGGTGCGATTTTGTTCTGCCAGTAGTTGGATACGTTGTTCCTTCTGCTCCGTATCGTAAAGTGTTCGCATTTCACTGATGCTACTCACCTTATCTGCGCTAAGCAAGCTGTCGCTGAGGTGTTTGTACTGACGGTAATAACGAAGGGCCGTTTCGAAGTCTTCCTGCTGAGCGTAAGCATCCGCCAGGTTAAGCGCAGTATGGGTTTGTAATACCAGTGCCTTGATCCCATCCGCCAGACGGGCGGCCTGTTGGAGGTAAAAGAT
Organism: Symbiodinium pilosum; assembly: GCA_905231905.1. Taxonomy (NCBI): domain Eukaryota; class Dinophyceae; order Suessiales; family Symbiodiniaceae; genus Symbiodinium; species Symbiodinium pilosum. Next base: position 13,852 of record CAJNIZ010006353.1, read on the forward strand.
GGAGCTGTCCAGCTGAGCCGTATTGTAAAAGAGCAGGCCGATGTTGGAGAGAGCATTGGCCTGCTCCAGTGGGTTCCCGGTTTGGCGATACACCCGTAATGCCTTGCGGTAAAAACGTTTGGCTTGTGGGTACAGCTTTAGTCGTTCATAACACACAGCCAGGTTATTGGCGCTTTGGGCACGGGCGGTTTGGTTCTGTGCAAATTCGGGCAGATGGATGAGTGAATCCGCCTGCTGTAGGTGACGCAATGCCAGCGGGTCATCCGGTACCTGAAGATAGTATTGTCCTAAGCCGGTATGCGCTTTATAAGCTAGATATTGATCTTCCATTTCACGGGCCAATTGCAGGGACTGCTCAAAAAAGTACAAAGCCGTATCCGGTTCATTGTAGTCCATGCTCAGGTAGCCCAGTTCATTGTAGGTATAAGCGGCCGCGGCTGAATCGTCACTGAGGGAAGTCATGCGGAGGGCCTGGAGCAGCACAAAATAAGCCGAGTCAATTTTACCCTGTTCCTTAAAGATGTAGCTGAGCTGATAACAGGCTCCGGTAGCACCTTCGTAATCTTTCAATTCCCTGCGCAAGCGGTAACATCTGCGCATAAGATACAGGGCCGTGTCGTTCTTACCTTTCAGGTTGTACAGGTTTCCTAAGCGCATACAAGCGGCTGCAACACCCTTCTGATAGTCCAGCTTTTCAGCGTCCTTTAATATTTGTTGCGCCAGCTGGAATGAAGAATCCGTTTTATTTTCAACCTGTAGCCGAAAGGCCTCCAGAACAGATGTATTTATCGCAGTGGTATCTGTAATGGAAAAACTCCGGGCCGCGCCAGGCACAACCCAGAGTACCCAAACTAAAAAAGTAAGGTATCTCCACATTACTATTTGCAGGTGTTAGATCATGGTAGGGGGTGGAATGGGTACAGGATCCATGTTACCCACCTTAACATATTTATACTCTGAAATATCGTCTACGTAAATGTAGCCAATGGCGGCTATATAGTCAGATTCCGTAGAGCCGGAACCCTCCACAAAATCAAATTGCAGCGTATCCGATGAAGTAGAAGTGCCAAGGGTCATTTCCATGGAATGGACCGAACTGGTTTTGCACAGCACGATCACACAGTAATTATTGTTTCCACCCGGTATTACACAAACCCGTGGTGTTTCGGTGGCTGCTTGCTGCTCTTTATCCAGATCGTCCAGGGAAATGGTTTTATCTACGCGTATGGTCCCCGTTTTGGTAGGTGGAGCGGGGTCACCTGTTCCGGTGAGGCGGAAGTCGGCACCATCTAGGTAAATGGAATTATCCCCGTTAAAAAGATACTGCTTAAAGAAGGGGCATAAATACAATTGGGTTCCCTCTTGCTGTTCTCCGGCTGAATAATTCATCAGCAGGGTCCCGTTGTCTTCATCGCCACTGCTGTAGGAAACGGGTAAAAAGAGCGGAGGTGATGAGAATTTGGGCAGGTCTATATAAACAAAGTAGTAATTGATCACCGGTTTACCGGTTTGGGGTTCATTACGGTTGTAAGGCTGTATTTGTACCGTCTTATAGGTGGTGGTTTCTTTTCCCATGATATGTAAATTGTTGATTGTGTTGAATTTAGAAATGTACGATAAAAAACAATTACTCCGCAGCTAATACTTTGGTCTTGATATTATTAGACGGTTTTATTTTCTGCACCGGCTCGGCACTAATACGGGTGCCGTCCATCATAACCAGTGTTACTCGGTAATGGCAGTAGAGGTGGGGAGCTACCTCATCAACGTAGAGGTAGCTATTGGAAAATTGGGCATAGCCGGAGGCCTTAGTAGTGGTAATAGAACTGAATAGTTGCCCGGTGTCAGCTCTTTCAATAATAAAATAACTGGTGTTGATCTCCCTGGGGGTCTCCCACCTAACGTGTGGAATACCGTCTTCCATTATCACGGAAACATTTAACGAATTGGTTGAGTGAAATTTGACTTGGGCACTTAATAACGTCCCGTTCAAAATGATGGCGAAAAAAATAATTACGAATCTCATAATAAATTTTTTTAGTTGTTTTACTTCATTAATGAGATCAAAGGTGTTGTAAACCAGTGTGCTATAAATCACTGCTAACCGCCAAATTGTGGTATCCCTGTTTTCAGGGATACGCAGCTTTTTGATCTGCATGATGTGCTGAATGGAACAATAATGAGCCCGGCTATACCGGGCTCAAAAGCCTGAATCAAATAAAGTATTTTTACATACCGGATATAAATCGGCCTAATCAAACTCGCTTACCAAATGGTATGGGTACTTTTGGATAGTTTTCTACCCGGACATACTCAAAACGAGATATATCATTCAGCACCGCCCAACCTGTATAGGTACTTACTCTGTAGATAAATCATTGATTATCAATAAGTCAGGTAATTTCTTTTTGTTGGACGGCTCAGCGGTAATACGGGTTCCATCCATCATTACAAGGGTTATCCTGTAACGGCAATAAGGGCTTGGCGCTGCTTGATCTACATAGAGATAACTCTTGGGGAATTGTGAATAACCGGATGCCTTAACGGTGTTAATAGAACTGAAGGGCTGTCCGGTATTGGCTCTTTCAATAATAAAAAAGCTAGTATTAATCTCTTTGGAGGTATTCCAGTACACATGGGGTACACCATCTTCCATCACCACTGAAACACTTAGTGAATTGGGCGAATGAAATTTGGTTTGGGCACTTAAAAGTGTTCCGTTCAGGATGATTGCGATGAAAATAATTGCTGATTTCATAATGCAGGTTTTTAGTTATTTATTCCTTTTGACGAAACAAAGGTGCTGTACATTAACACCTTGGAAATCACTGTTATTTGCTAAATTGCGGCATCCCTGTTTTCAGGTACAGGCTGCTTGTATCAATAGCATAAAACCGTAGTTTAGCGCTACAAATAGCCAGACCAAACCTTAGTTCATGGTAGTTGCACACGCTTTAAATGCCGTCTTCATTCATGTACAGCGCACAGGAGGTACGGCACTGATCAATGCCCTTCAGAATGAATCGGATGGGAATATTCACATTATTTCCCAGCATGACAATGCCCGTACTATATCGCCTGATCTTCTGGACGGCTACCCCCATTATTATACTTTTGGCTTTGTGCGAAACCCCTGGAGCCGTTTATTATCCTGGTATCTTTTGCTGAATAAGTGGCACCGTTTGCCCTGGGAAGAAGAGCGTACTGCTTTTGAGAAATTCCTGAAAGAGACACTGCCTGAAATATCTGATGTAAAGTCCAATCATTACTTTAATGTGAACCAACTGGATCATTTTGTGGATAGCCGGGGAGACAACCGGGCCGATTTTATTGGTCGTTACGAAAATTACGTGCAGGACTGCCGGATCGTATGGCGCCACCTGGGTTTGGCAACTCCCCAAATACCGGTGGTGAATGAAAGTATGGCTATAGACTACCGCATTTTTTATACTGATAAAGCCAAGGATATTGTCAGCATCTTATGCGAGCGTGATATAGCGTACTTTGGTTACAGTTTCTGAAAAAATTTACGGGCAGGTGTAAGTTTTCCGGCTAAGGTGCTACTAAACAGGTAAACACTTTTCTTTTAGCCATGAGCAGCGATTTTTATGAAAATTCCATTTTGCCGTACGCAGGCATTATCATTAAAATTTGCCGGGCCTATACCTATACGGAGGAAGATTTCCAGGATTATTACCAGGAGGTGTGCCTGCAGGTGTGGAAGAGCCGGCAGCGTTTTAAGGAGCAATCGCAATGGAGTACCTGGGTGTACCGGATAGCTCTTAACGTTTGTCTTTCACTACAGCGGAAGGCGAAAAGCTTCAGTAGTTTACCGGAGGGTGCTGTAGAGCCCCGGGTAGACAATGAGGCTTTTGCTGATGAACACCTGCAGTTGCTTTACGAAGCCATTCGTAAGCTTAAAGAGGTAGAAAGGGCTATTCTATTGCTGTACTTGGAAGAAAAGAGTTATGCCGAAATAGCGGAGGTAACCGGGACCA
>CAJNIZ010006354.1:0-15956 GCA_905231905.1 Symbiodinium pilosum
ACCACCAGCATCAGCATCAGCATCATCATCATCATCATCATCATCATCACCATAATCATCATCCTTTCTCGTTTGCAGTTAGAACCTCTACAAAGGACAACTCTAAACCCTACACCCCCTAAACCCTCTAAACCCTAAACCCCCTAACCCTAAACCCTTTTTTTTGCTAGGGATTCCAGGCCGGATAGGCATCAGCTTCTTACGGCTTTGGGTTGTGGGCTTCAGTGTCTTTTGGGGTCACTGGATGCACTGGAGAAAGATGTCAAGTGACTCCTAGACCCTAATCCCTAAACCCTAACTCCTTAATCCCTAATCCCTAAATAAACCTTAAATCCTAATCCTCAATCCCTAATCCTAAAACCTGACTGCTGATCCTTAATCCTTAACCCTAAACCCTAAATCGAGATCCTTAATCCCTGACCCTAAACCCGGAACCCTCAAATCCTTGTAATTCTTTTATTCCGTTTTAATTTGCATGCACACAGCACTCTCGACAATAGAGTAAGCTTGCGCGCTTCCTGGTTCTAAACATATTTCGGGACACACTCAGAGTCTTACCTGGTTCAACCACCCCAAACATTACTCCAATGCAGGAGCTGCGCAAGACCGGACATTACGACAAAATTGGCCAGGCAATGGAGGGAAATTCTCAGGTCCTGATTGCGGGTACTGTGCCAAAATTTAGGTTTAGGGTTTAGGAAGTTATAACAAGGAGAAGGAAGGCGCAAATACCAACAAAGGAGAATCCTTCGTCAGCATGCTCATAGTCAGCATGCTCATAGCATTTTGAGAGCGACGGGTGTGATCCACCTTTGCTTATGGAATTGTCAGGCCTCCACTTACCTACAGAGGAACCCTAAGATCTAAACCCTAAATCCTAAATCCTAAATGTAGCTTCTCTCTCCTGCAGTCCTTTGCGCGGCTAGGACCCAAGGTATTTGAGTTTTCCCCAGCTACTTCCAGTGAGACACTGAGCACAACGTCTAGTAAGCCGCACGTGAATGAAAGCTAGCTCAGCACTAATTCAAGAAGCCCCAGACCATGGGCTGCTGGGCCAGATATCTGGGTACCTGTTTAGGGTTTAGGGTGTGAGCTCAATCTCAATAATGACTCATAGCTGGACCCCCGCAGTAGGTGGGTAGAATCATAGCTTGTTGGACTATGTTGTTTGGTTTGTGGTGTTATGAGTTCGCCTACTTTGGGTGTCCAGGTAGAACCCCGCAGTATAACACATCGCACAAGGCCCCCGAGCCCTCAAACTTGAGCGCGGAAGCGTTCAACTCAGGTGTTCAGCCCCACTCCCTCTAGAGGATCCAAAGCCCAAACCAGAAACGAGCTGGACATATTTATATGTGCATCAACTAGAGCCTAAACTGTCCAGACCCTCAGATCTATGTACTGTAGCGGCCGCAATGAAAATTTCGAAAATTTGAGTGCACATCATGCTGCAGATAAGAAGGGATTATGAGGGCAGTTGGTAAGTAGTCAGACGTGTACACCAGTAACCCCTTTTCCCTCTGTGGAGTAGCAGATTACCCCAGTAGAAGCCGTGTGAAGTTGTAGCATTCTACCCCCGAAGCACTGTTTCAATAAATCTTTGAAGAACTACCATAGCTGTTCCATGTTCTTGTCCATCATGCCTATATATCCCCAATATACTATGTAGCAGTTGTGGGTTCTTGGCTAGCCAATGGAGGAATGGGTCCTTTCTGTTCCATCCTCTAAGGTCTGCACGTTACCTAGCAAGTACAGCAGACCCTAAAATAGGTTTGGGGTTTAGGGCCTAAACCCTAAGCTGCAACCCTAAACCCGTAAACCTAAACCATATGAGCTATAGTCTAAACGCCTTAAAAGGGCATTATATAGGGAATTATGGGGGAGTATTATAGGGACTATTAAGGGGGATGCCAGGAGCTTAGACTGTAGCTCATGTCTGCATATGTATATATGGCTATCGGCCCCCAGTCTGCCTTGCATTGTTAATTTGCTTTTCGATTTGGTTCTCCAATCTTAGCCCATGAAACCCTAAATATATTCGAATATCTGCCTATAAAATTCTACGCGTCCCTGAAAGGCATGGAACCCTTTGATCCTAAACCTTTGCCATGGACATTACATTGAACCTAGCCAGCCAGGAGATCCTGTGGTTTAGGGTTCAGAATGTAGGGGGTGTAGATTAGGGCTCAGCATTTCACAAGCCTCAGAAGGATAGCAGGACGATGAACACGGTGCGGAGCAAGGAGCATTTACTCGTTTCCTAAATGCCAAGACTTCCCAGACCTCACACGGATCCAACAAATGAAGCCACCCAATAATCCCCTCATATCCCCAATCAATTTCTTCTTTGAGGATTCTTCGGGGGTAGGGCAGTGGTGACAGTGAGGAAAGCTTCAGGAAGGGAAGGGATTCGCAAAGAAAACCTGAACTCCCCAGAACCGGAAAGCCTAAGTCCTACGCCTCCATCTTAACCCTAAACACACAAGCCCCCCCAACCCCCCCGATCCCCTCAACCCCCCAACCCAACCCTCAAGACTTCCCCACCACAAACCCTAAACCCTAAACCCCCAGACCCTGAATCAAAAGCGGAGGCCTTTGCAGTGCTGTTGCCCACCGTGCGCTCCGTGGGCGTTATGGGCGACCACAGGCAGAGAGAGGGCCAGATAGCAGCAGGTTACTGGTGTAGACTGGGTTGATGGTAAGGAATTCGAATTAACGTACCATAGTATGGGTATATAATTGGTAATAGGCAGTCCTTGTTATACTAACTTAAGTCAATTTCCTTAACAGCTGCCCGGTAGACTGCTCCTTGAGGACGGAAGCCCAAGCGGTAGGGGCTTGGGTGTTGCCTTCAGTGGGTTGACATGGTCACTTTCTGAAAACCAAACACTGCGGCCACACGAATCCTTGAGAACAGCCAATGCCAGAGGAAAAGCCACTTCTAGGGACCTGTGACAGCAGAGGCCCTAAAGCCAAAGTCGTGCCCAAACCCCCACCCCACCGCGAAGCACGGTTGAGCACGAAAACCTCAACCCCAAACCTTCCCCCCTACAGTAGATCCCCTGCCCTGGAACCTAACCGCGAAGCCGCTAAGCCTTACTTGGAGGGGCCGGGTGACCTTGTAAGTGTGTAAATGTATTCACTCAGTCCTCATGATCCTTCAAGTAAAGCTCTTAGCCCTTTACCCATGACCCCCAGCCCTAAACCTAAATATCAGACCTTGAGCTCTCATTGGATGTTAGAACTCCTGCAGGACCTTCGTATACTATCCTCCCAGAATTCCTGACACATCAGGTGCTTAGGGTCATGCAGAATTTGAAGCATCCACCGTAACCTCCGCTTCGAAGGACATATGAGAACGTTTGCGTTCTCAGAGCAGTGACGACCACCGACTTCATGACCGTCCTCGACTTGGCAGTTGATCTCATCGGAACGTCTGCAAAATTAGTTTAAGTTCCAGGGCTTACCTGGAGCCCTGCAGTAAGTAAGTATGTAGAATAGTGGCTGTTTGGACCATTTTGATGTGGGTTCGAGCCATGTTTTACCTCCTTTTGGGGTTCGGCTTAGGGTTTAAGGCTTAGGTGGTAGGGCCTCGCTAGTGGTCGCGTTCCTTGCAGTGTATGCGCGGCGGGCGCCTGCATTGGACAGACGGCCGTATTCGTATGACGAGTTCCTAGCTTATGACCATTTGTAGCTTACATCTGCTCTTGAGCACTGCAGCTGTCTAAATGATCAAACAAAGGCTCTGGGTAATTTGTATCATGATACACCAGGGTAGCAAGGGTAGATTTTGCCTTAGGGACCAAAGGCTACGTCTGTAAGGGCGTGTACACGGATCTGCTTGTCTAGGGTTTAGCGTTTAGCGTTTAGGGTTCTAGAACACCGCTGGCCATGCGCCTCACGCCGGTGAGGAAGTCCGGCTTTGTCAATTTCGGTTGAGGCTTGATGAGAGTCATGGAGCCTTGGCTCTCATGAGAAGCAGCGGAGGTCTACTCAAAGGCAGCAGTCTTGGATTTCTATTTTGCCACGGTCAGACTGAACTTCACACTTGATGGCACTAGCGGAACCTGAATGAAAGCAGACATTGCTCGAGGTCTTGGCCCCAGATCTTAAACCAACACCCGACACTCTTCTCGGTATCTCATCCGCATCCACGAAGACTAAAACCTGCTCCCTGACGCAAGATTTTCCACGGCTTGCCGCTGTTTTGTGACAGCAAATACTGGAAGATTACTGATATCCTTCCTCCCTAAACTCTAAATCCTCAACTGGAAACTCCGCTCCTCCAGCTTCTTCCGTCCTCTATAGGCAGACTGGTACGACATGCCTCATGATGTGCTTGCTCGCATCTCGAACCGCATCATCAACGAGGTGGGCGTGATTCAAAGGGCTGTTTGGTCAGAGGGATTTACTGAAATATATTTCAGGCTTGACACCCTTACAGTAAGCCATATAATCCTTGACTGGGAGAGTGCCACCCAAGTCAAACGTCCGAGCAAGCTAGAGTGACGTGGGCCTGCATGCAGCCGCTGATGTTTCTGATGGCTTTAGAAGCTTGACGGTTGATCTTGTGACCATGATGTTCGGCCCCTCTGCGGGTTTTGAGGCTGTGGTTCTAACTTCGTGGGTCGAATTCCAGGATAGAGGCTTCTGGCTTGGTGTCTAGCATACGCACCAGATGCACCTGCTGTTGTGGAGCCTAGGTACCCCAGTAGTACCCTTTTTCTGTTTTTTTTTGGGGGTGTCCCCAAACCCTAAACCCTTATTATTAAGGGGTTACTGGGGAACCTAGGAATCCAGCTTGAGTTGCCAGCAGTTGTGGTTCGAATCTGAGAGCTTGAAAGGTTTAAACTTTAGGTCACAGCTCAGAGGTTCTGCAGGCAAAGTACTATAGTGGAGGGTTATATTGGGGTTTTATAGGGATAATGGAAAAGACAGTGGAAACTACTACAATGGGGGTTTTGTAGAGGTTATATTGGGCTTATATTGCCCCCCCCCAACCATGAATCCTCTTTCTTTCGAAGACATCCAGCAGCAATGGTAAGTATCTCTGCATGCAACCCAATGAAGAATATAGACTTATGATTTCTGTGCTTATGCCCATGAAGGACCTGAAGGACCTTTGTTGAGGGTCAGATACTAGAAGCGATTGAATTGAGCTCGGCGATGCTGGAAACTTTCAGAGGGTGCAGGGATACCCACGTCATGAAACAAGTCCGCTAGAGGCCCTGTAACAGTCACACAACATTGCAATAGTAGTCGTATTGACTTGAGTGAGAGTCTCCTACATGACCATGAAAGATTGCGAGCACTAGCCAACCTCAAGGCTGGTTCTGTTTGGAATCATGCGAGAGTGATCTATGTACACCTTAGGATTGGCAACTGCCAAGGCATCAGCTTTTGGTTTACGCGGGCTAGGGCTTCCATGCTGTCACAGAGGTCAGAATCCTGGTGTCTAAAACGGCAATCCACGGTGTGCAAGCCCACCAGTTCCGTGGGCTTCTGCAACTTCATCAACATGAGCTGCCCGAAGTCTAATGTGCATCAGTTCTGCCTGCGTTTGTTTGTTGCCGAAAGCCTCAGGAAGCAAATAGCATACGAGGTTTCTGTATTGACGTACTCAGCACAGAATCGAGAAGAGTCGTGGTAGTGAGAAGCATACCTACGGGAGGTTCGTAGTCGTAGCAATGTAGCGATCCTTACGTAACTCAGCTACTACAAATAGGATTCTGGAAAGGCCCAACATCCACAACAAAAAACAGTTACAGGGTCCATCATTCTACATACTCTGGGGGCGCATGTGCAAGTCCTGCAACGGCCAGGTGAAGGGTATCAACCGAGTTTGTTATGATGTGTCGTCGAAGCCACCTGCTACGATTGAGCCTTGCGCTGAGCTTTGTCGCTGCTGGCTGGCGTTCCGTCTCGGGATTTAGAGCTAAGCCCTGGTTTAAGGATTTTGCGATGTAGGGTTTATAGGGATTTAGGCTCCAGGATTCAGGGTCCCTACTTTGTGGGGCACTGGGGGTCGGTACTGGACTACATCCCCCTCATAACCCCAAAGGAATAGCCTTATTTTGGATCTTTATCATTGGAGTCCATAACCCCTTTAGTAGTCCCAGGGTCCCACAACTTACTGTGGGTGGATGGGGGAAATTGCACACATAGGACCCTGAATTATGGTAATTCGTCGCTTGTAAGGTTTCAAGTACATATAGGGTATATACAATAGATTATAAGGATTCCAGGGTCAAGGGCCCATGCTAAAGCTCCAGGGTTTCAACCTTAGATAGATGAAGTAAAGAAGGTGGTGCAAGAATCTTTATTTAAAGTGTTGACATCATGGTCGTCATCGTGCAAAGTTAGTCAAATTCTAAACCCTACACCCTAAACCCTAAACCCCAAACTGGGTTAGGGCATGAACAGCAACTCTTGGCTTAGGAAAGCAACAGGTCCTCAAAGTAAGGCGGGTCCCAGCCAAGCACACGGTTTAGGGTTCAGGGTTTAGTCTCCAAAGGGGCCCGGGTTCCCGTGAAGGAAAAAGATCTGAAAGAGGGATCATTCTACTTGTGGGTCTGCCGCCTCCCCTGGCCTAGAGCTCTATCGTGTCAGGTGCAAGTAATTGTTCGGGATAATTTCTCGCTAAGAAGAATCCACTCTGCACAACACATGTGCTTCAGGGAGGAATCCGTTGTGGGAATTGCCTCCAACACCTCCACCCTAAACCCTAAAACCCTGAACCCTAAAACCTTATAAACCTTAAACCCTCCAACCAGAGTTGGAAGTTGTGCAAGATGAGCTCAACTGTTGAAACATGGGATGCTGAAAAGTCCTGAGCCCTTAGCCCTCCGTATTCTATACATTTTTCATCTATAGCCCTGGTACAAGCCCTACGACCATGAAAGCGGCATCCCTCCCTGTTGTGCAGGTCAGAATAAACAGTAACATCCTAATATGGACAGTGAGGCACTTAGGGATCAATGATCAATTCCTGTTTGTCACGATGGGCACAGATGTCCGCTCTGGCCCCGAAATCCCTATAGACACCTGAAACCCTATGCGGGCTTCCAAAAATTGCGGGTGGGACTCCCTGTACTAGGTTTCGAGCATTGGGGACCATCTGAGGGCCCACTGGTAATGGAAGCCACCATGTCAGTGCCCTCTGCCTTGAGGTGGGAGTAAATGTCCTCGGGTTTCACTTGCCCGCTACGGAGACGGGCACTTCAAGGCCAGTAGGGGTTTGGGGATCAGGGTTTGATTTTCTTTTGGGGGGCTAAGATATTGCCCGCAAGTGTGGGGTTTCATGTTGGGGTTTCAGATTGCAAGATTTGGGGTTTGGGGTTAAATGTTTGGGGCCTGGGGTCAAGTGTTTAGTTTCGGATTGTATGGTTTGGGCAGGCGTAGGATTATGGATTTACGTCAGGGCTTGGGAAAGGCCTTCATGGTGCGCGATGTAGAGCATACCTGTGGTTGATATTGAAAATCCTGCGCGACCCTGAGGACTTATACCTTGCGTTCATGCAGGATGCGACCGTAGAATATATCGGGGAGAGGGGGTCGTCTTAGAAACCCGCGGTTGCTTAAAGAATGCCTATGCTCGGCGAATTCTCGGAGCCTGACCCGACCTCAGCGCGATTGGTGTTTAGTACGCGTGAATAATCACAAGAAGACTTTGTCAAACAGCTTTAATCGTCGGAATTATTCCTCAAAAATAGCCAGCCTACAGAAGGACCCTGTGATTTCTCACAGCCCCTACATATCCCTAGGATGACCATAAACCCCAGAGTCTCAAATTTCATTTTTTTGTGATGAACTTGTCTGTATCATGGCTGGCTGCTGTATGTCCTCCTCATTCAAAATGTCAGAGCTGTAGAGCCTCTGCAACCCTGCAACACCCTACGCCACCTAGCCAAAAGAATGAAGCGTCGAGACTCTCGAGCAGGTTGTGGCCATTTGTTGTTGGCAGCTCAGTCGTCCGACGAAGGGATGCCTCCAGATCCTAAACCCTACCTGGACCCTAGTGTACTACATGGAAGGACATATAGGGTCCCTGTAAGACTTAACTGCACTCGCCTTATCTCGAGCTTCTTCCATGCAAGGACAAGACCTTCAGCACCCCGCGCTGAACAGCGACTTCATGCACATACAGTTATGGGTCATGGAGGGGTGGTGCATTTGGGTGCATTTGGAAAGCACTTGCTCCATGTGATTGTGTGTTTAAACTGTTCAACCCTGACCCATAGACCCGAAACCCTACATAACATGTGTACCCTAAACCCTAAACTCTAAACCTGAGGCTATTGCAGTGCCGGATCGCAAGAGCTGAGCCCCCCGTCGCGGCTGGAGGGCCTCCTGCGATTTTGCAGAAGCGGGTGCTTGTCGAAACTCCGGATTAGAGCTTAGGGTTTAAGGTAAGGGCCTTCAAAGTAGGGTTTAGGGCTTAACTCTGAGTCGCTTAATAAATTGCGGTTTTAAGTTTAGGGCTGAATGGCGTTATGGTGCAGCAGTAAGAGCCAAGGAAGCAGAATCCTGCGAGGGGACATGATTTTCTCATGGGTAGCTCCAACCTACACTTTAAGACCTCACACCCTAAACCACAAACGCTTACCCCTGACCGTGCCTCCTGGGGTGCAAGAAGGGTCTGAGGTCTGATGCGACCTGAAGGCTTCCTAGTCGGAGTTTAAGGTATTTGGGTTTGGGGTTTGAGAATGTAGGGGTTCAGGGTTGACGGTTTCAGGGTTCAGGGATTTAGGGTTCAGCGTCAAGTAGCAGTCAAGCTAAACGTTTTAGAGGTCGCTTTGGCACCCGGAACTGCTTTTGGCCAAGATGCTGTATTAGTTGGCAGTTGGCAGTTTCGTATGATTTCCAATTTTTCTTCTTTGTATAGGGAACCCTGCTCATGAACGAGTTTTTGCCACTCTTGAAGTATCACCGAATAGGGTTTAGGGTACTGCTACAAACAGTCACCCGAAACCTTACACCCAAGAACCTGAACCGTAACCTCGAAACCCTACGCCTTGAAGAATGAGGCGGTCCAGCATACTCTGGGTGTGTGTGTGTGTGTGTGTCCATTGCTAGCCCCGACATACTTTAACGCGGGCGTAGAATTTGGGTTGACTGTCTTACATCCTTTTGTCATAATATTTACTGCTCCAGCTAGCGCTAAAGCCACATGATGGCATCGTTGCAAACCCTACCTGGACCCTGGATGTCCTTCGTTTTTGGGGTTCTGTCCTACAAATTTATAGGGTATATCCCCAAAAAGGAAGGACATCCAGGGTCCAGGTAGATCCTAACCTGTGCTGAAAATATTGGTTTCGAGAAGCGCCCGTCTGTCAAAGGAAGAGCGTGCAGCGCAACATCGGCTCTGGTTGTCAACTCTTTTCTACATTGCTGTAATAAGCGGGTTTAAGGTTAGGGTTTAGGGTTCTTCTGTAATAATTTCGTCCGCGCCGGGATTTACTGTGCTATCTGGGTCCGTGTTCTGGAGCGTTCATAGTTGTTGGGGTATTGGTTTCCTTTGGGTGACCCCAAGAATATGCTTTCGCTAAGGGTCCAAGCACCTAATGATCATATGCTTACCCGAAAACATATAGTAGTTCCTATTACCAAAATCCCAAGTACCTAACTATTCGGTACTTGCACCCTTAGGGCTTTACATTTTATACCCTAGCTAACAGGGGCTAAGTTCCGGCATCCTCCAACACAGTTCGGTGCGTGTCAGTCGTACACGCTAACTATGTCAATCACCCTGATGCAAAAACCCAAGCCCTAAACCCTAAACTCTTAGAACAATCCCCAAACATGGAACCTCCCTATCGCCCTCGAGGTTTTTTTTTTTTGTAGTAATGGCATTATTTTGGGGGGGGCTCTCTTTTTCGGATCCTCTAGGGGTCAGACCCTGAAAGTGCCTTCCAAGTCTCTTTCTATGTTTTCAGTAATGCAGGAAAATCCTGCTGAGAAGTAAGACTCTCCAAGTAGTTTTATGTAAGGCGGGCTAGGGGGTCCTTGGTAGTAGGTATTTAGACCACATAATAACAGGTACTTGAGGATCAACTAAATTAGCTGTCCTTGTCATCCTCGCAGGTATATGGTTTCGGGCTGAGGGTTTAGAAATTTTGGGTTAAGGGTTCAGCGACTGTTCCCAGGAAATGTAGGGTTTGGGTACCCTCACGTGCTGTGAGGATTTAATCCTAACCGGTGATATATGGATTGCGTTGAGAATTTCCAACATCAATGGCCTTGCTCTGTGAAAGATGTTCTGACCTTGTATATGCACATCTAGCAAAACATGCACGTAGCCTGTTACACGATTTAGGCTTCTGGGCCGGCTGAGCATTCCCTTCTCTAGTACTCGGCACCCCCTCCTCCATCCCTATATGCGACTCATATTACATCAGAGGTGAGGGATGTTCCAATATTTGTGGGAAGGGATCTGTACCAGAAACCAATACCTTGTGGTATAAACCACGCCCCCTGCATAAATCCTAAGCCTGAACCCGTAACCCTTAACCCTATTTAACCCATCATAGTAGTTTCCATTTTCTTTTCCTCTATCCCCATCTAACCGCACTAGAAAACCCGTAATATTACCCCAATGGGTACCTATATCCCCTAGTGATTTCGAAGAAGCGGCTGCGCGTATGCATCGCCCCCAAACCTCTTGGGTGCTGGCTCTCAGAGTGCCAGTATTTTCCGATCTTTTGGTCATAGACATGCCTCCCATCGCCAAGGACGGTTGTGAAGAGTTAAGACTTTATGTCACAGACTTAGGGTATAGCCCTACGGGTCCAGGTACCTAATAGTCAAATACTCCAAACCAATACTATAGTCACTAGTACCAAAATCCCTAGTACCTAATTATTGGGTACTTGAACCAAAGTTTATGGTTGCGGAAGTAAGGATGTCGAGGTTTCAGGGCCACGAGCCTTCTATTAGGTTGGGAGCCTATCTGAGACATTGATTTGGTGCTCATGCTATGCTGGAGCGGGGTCTTATCAAGCGCTCATTGAATCAACCCGAACCCACAAACTATCAACCTCAAACCCTAATTAGACCAGTTTAGGGCTTTAGGGTTACCCCTGAACTTGCATGGAACTCCGTAGAGGCCCTTACTAAAAGCACATGGGTCTTTCCTCGGCTCTGTTTTGGGCTTCCTTAATTTTTCTGAGAACTGAAACCTTTGACCCTTAACCCTCAACCGTTCACAGGCAATGCTGGGTCTCAGTAGTCATTTACGTCGAACCACAAACATGCGCATCAGCTTTTTGAGGGGATGCCCCTGCCTATGGGGGCTTGGATTTTTAAGGGGCCTTCACACAGGATATCCCTCTCTTTCTTTTACCCTAGACCCTAAACTTATGTTCTTGTTGTGCCCTCTACTTGCTGGTAATCTTGAGGATTGCTATGGGGAGTTGCAGAGCGCAGGTGTAGTTTGCAGCGCCTTTGACCCCAAGGTTTAAGGCTTTGGGTTCAGTGTTTGGGCTTTAGAGTTTGGGGTTTAGAGTTTGGGGTTTGGGGTTTAGGGTTTGGGATTAAGGGTTCCGAATGTTGACAGAAATGGGGTCTTCCCATACTCTGAGATCCCAGTTTTGGAAGTCCACATCACCAGGGTTGAGGGAGGGCCGCTTTGCCTACCAAACTCAGGAGGTTAATGTTGTTTGTGATTTTGAAGTGGATGGGTTGCATTCTTTCGCTAATGCCTGCTCACAAATCAGCAACGGCGTTTCAACATTTGTGAGCAGGCAGCTTTGCAGTGTTTAACTGCAATTGCTTCGAATGACATCAGAATGGAGTTCAAGTGATGAGCTTCACCAGTTCATGCACGGGCCTAGTACAACAAAGGAACGACTATGCTACAGTTAGCTTCTGTTTCAGCTGCCTCTAGCATGTATACTGCAAATCTCCAACAAGATGGGGCAAGCTGAAATAGATCTCTGGTGGAGACTGGTCAGTTGAACGTTATGTTTTGCGCAGTCCGACGACATGACATAGTTTCCTGCAGGGTGATGACACTGCTACGCGACACAACGAGCGGGTATTTCTTAACCCTTAAACCCTAAACCCCTAAACCCTAATTCTTAGCACCTGGTCATGAGTTGCTGCGATTCTTGCAGTTGTAGTAGAGCGTCAGATCCCTGGTTTGGATGTTTTGGATTGAAGACACTTTTTACCGCAATTACTAAGCGTATGGTGGGTGATTGGGGTTACATTAGGTTATATAGGGATAATGGAAAAGACAATGGCAACTACTAAGTGATGTAAGGATTATGGTTATGTTGAGTGTTACCAGTTTAGGGTTTATGGGAGCTGCGCTTGGCTGTTTTTGCTGTCAGCTTACGCAGAGTCCGCTTCAGCTTACTCTTAAAGCTCCCACGTAGTTCCGCTTGTGGGCTTTGTAAAAGTTTTTGCGAAGGGGGCTATAGTACAAGACCCAAAACGAATTAGGTATTTTTCAACATGTTTGAGTTTCCTAAGGCGCCACCCAAATGTCATGCCAGACGTGGGGCTAGCGTAGGCGGCAGTATGAGTAGGATCCTTGCCGGGCCTAGGATTATGAGTGGAATGCTTGAAAGATTGTCAGGGTTTAGGCTTTAGGGTTTGGGGTTTGGGGTGTGGGATTTAGGGTTTAGGGTTTGGGGTCGGACAATATCTAAACATAGGCTAGCAAGAACCTCCTAGAGCCACGCTTACACCTTGAAAACCTAGACCTCAAACGCGAAAGTCTAAAATTCAACCTGAAAGCCCGATAACCTAGACTTCATGACTCTATGCATTAGACCAAAAGGTCGCTCCCGCACATTGCATGGGTTTAGGGTTTAGGGTCTTGAACCCTTTTTAAACAAAATGCCAGGTCAAAAGGCCCGTGCCAACACACAAAATGCACAATAACCCTCTAAGTGGACGCTATAGACCTCAAACCCTAAACCCCGCTGCCCTGTAAAGACCGCAAAGCTAGACCCCAAAGCAATAAGCCCCAAACCACGCACCCAGAACACCCTAAACTCTAAACCCGAAGCCTTGAGCCGCAAGCCCAAACCCAAAACCGGCAGCCCGGAACTCGAAGTAAACCCAACCTCTGACCCTATAAGCGCTAAGCCGTGATGGGTATACCTCAGACGTTTGGATCCTATCATGAATCCTGAAATGAAACTCTGAGGCATATGGTCTGCTGTGTCTAAAGTAGAGTTCGGGGCTTCAGGCTTGGAGCTTGAGGCTTCGTATTTATTGTAAACCCTAAGCCCCTAAACCCTGAACCCCAAACCCTAAACCCTAAACCCCTAAACCCCTGAATCCCAACCCCCAACCCCTAAACCCTTCTAACCCTAAACCCTAAGCCTTGTACTTTGGAGGCTGCGGCCATCCTTCGCTGTCCTCGGCTCATGCGCCCGGACCTCAGCAAATTGGATCCAACAACTTCTGATGCCTAATAGGGTCCCTTTAAAGGGGTTATAGGGGGATCTATTGGGATATATGGGGACTACATAAGGGTCCAAGAACCAAAATAATAGGGTTTTGGGGCCCAAATACTATATTATTGATGGTATTTGGGCCCCAAAACCCTATTATTTGGGTTCTTGGACCCTTAGGGAATGTTTAGGGTTTAAGGTTTCTACATTGGGCCCTAAGGTCTGTAAGCATTTGGACCCCTAGGACCGTTGTAGGCTTTTGAGCACGATGGTTCAGGGTGCCAAAATGTGTGCTATGGTGGCTTATAACAAACTAGGATTCCCCTTTTGGGGCGCCCTAATGCTCATTTCCTAGTTTCGGGTACGCAGCGGGGGTCATTTTCAGAAATACGCGTGTGAAAGATACAAAAAGGCATGCATGCATGTGTGGCCCCCACATGTAAGTAGTATGAAGTATTGGGTTTTGGATTCCACTGAATTTGGAAATTCTCATTGTTGTTTAAAGCCCTCCTCATTGAAGGCCAGATGGTCCATATTGCTGGTCTTCAACAGACAAATACTGTCCACGCACCAGGTGCGTCCGGGGTGTAAGATGTTGGAACCAGGGCGGCTCCTATAAATGCAATAGTGTTAAATGAGCCTTCTGAAGTTTACCACCTCTTGCTTCTGAAGGTCTGAAGCGGTGCAGGTTTAGAGTTTAAGGTTTGCGTGTTGCGCGCTTGCTCTTCATGCCCTGATCAACTCCACATGTTTTATGTACTTCTTGAGGCCCCGGCAGGGTGTAGGGTTTAGGGCGTGGGGTTGGTTAGTCTTCTTGGTTGCCAGTCAGGAATGCAACAGTTGACAACAAAATGGATACTAACGTATTTTTCGCTGGAGTATACAGGGGCTACTGGGGGAATCCATGCCTCGGTTCCGTACTGACAACTAATGAGTTCTTGTTATTGAATAACCTCTAGGTTTGGGGTTCAGGGTCTCGGTCTAGGGTTTTGGGTTTCGGGTTTAGGGTCAAGTAAAATCTCTATACCTGTAGAATTAGGATGTCCTCAAGGGGCGGGTGGTCCAACGGGGGGGGTAGGTAACCTAGTAATCGCCATTATTCCGTTATACTCCCTAAGCTTCCCTAAGGTTCCCCAAAAAATCCCTTGTACCCTCCCCCCTTGAACCACGCCCCGTTTAGGATCCTAGAATAGACTCCTTCGTGACCTGCATACCCTTCCGAGGTGACAGCGTACTGGCGCCAGCGGCCAAGGACCCGCCTTTTACAGGGATGACTAGGTCCACATTATTAGGCTCGATATATGTTTTAGAACTGAGGCTTATTCAAGAATCCTTGCCTGTGGACATGGGGGTCCCTCTTGTGGCTAAGGAACCCATGTCCTTTGAGTAGAATATGTAGGGAATATTGATTGTTGTTCTGTACATTATCACAAGGTTTTTTTTTCCTGGAGGGAACCAAGAAATGAGACCGGCCGTGCGATTGCTCCCTTTGCTGGGCCTAGATACGAATCTGGCTACCGATTCCTACAGTACAAGTCGACCCTTGGCCAAGGTTTGTGTCCTGCGGGGGTATTCGCTACCACTCAGAAGGTCCTTAGACCATCCAACTACCCTCCTCTACTCCCAGGGACCTTCTAGCCGCTTCTTGGGGTGTAGTAGTCCCTCAAGACCTAAACCCTTATGTACGGTTCGCAAAAATATCCCCCCCACCCCCCTCCCGGAGTTTTGGGCGGACCAATCTTGAAACAAAGGTTCGGGAAATTGGTGGTCGTATTAAAAAATCTTTGCCGTGACCTCTCTCGGAGTAGGCGTGAGAGTAGGAGCTCTTTTGATTTCAACTGCGAGCCATAATTCTTACGGATATTTGGGCCGGGGAGTGTTATTATTACCACCCTTTCATAAAATGCACCCACTGACCGCCACTATGCGCATAGGGCAATTCAAGCAAATCATAGGTTCGCAATTAGCTATCAAATTAAATCCTAAATCTCAGGAAATTCTCCGGCCGGGGGAATTTTATGATTGCCACCCCCTTTCTACGAATTACCCCTACATTAAACCCTACACCTTGCACCCTAACGAGGAGCTGCCATCTCGACGTGTCCTTGCCCTGCTCGAGCGCCGCTAGGTTTTGACTTCGGTCATCTACACGGATGCGGCAAACTTTGGGGGCCATGTAGCTTAAGGCTTGAAGGGGCTTAAACGGTAAACCCCAGACTGTAGCTTAATATCTGTGTAGTCGTGCAGGCTCATGATACCAGGGTAGGCTTCCTTCAATTTAGTCCCCCAGGGATGGATGAGTTCCAGAGAAAGGTGCATACATTCCCTAATACGAGCATGGAAACCTCCCAACGAGGTGCCTGTCAAAGCACCCATCGTGTGAAAAGAGGCCTGCAGAGGTTTCCATTTCCGTTTAGGGGAGGGCATCTTCGATTGATTTTTCTTTTCAAGATTAGCTTCTGGGCTGCCAGCCCTTCAAACGTAGAGTTTAAGTTTAGGGTTTAGAGGGTTTAGAGGGTGTATGATTTTTTTTTTGGGAGGGGGGGGTGAGGG
>CAJNIZ010006355.1:761-15185 GCA_905231905.1 Symbiodinium pilosum
GGGTTTAGGATTTAGGGTTTATTCAGGGTTTAGGGTTTAGGGTTTAGGATTTAGGGTTTAGGATTTAGGGTTTAGGGTTTAGGGATAGTAGATTGGGATTTATTTGAGGTCCCCTATATCTAGAAACTCACACATGAACAGGCCGTGAAAAGAGTTGAGTTAAGCCCCACTTGGAGATGATTTTGGAGGGTGAGGGTGGTATAGAATCCCTTTGTTGGAATTCATTCAAAAATCCTAGGCCCTAAAATGTTAAACCTAAACTTTAAACTGAAAGCCTAACCCTACAATCTAAGCCCTAAACTCTAGATCCCAATTCTAAATCCTACATTATAAGCTCTAACCTCAACCATCAAACCACGCTTACCAGCAAGGTCGCAGAGCTTCCGGAAACTCCTCTCCTACAGCCAGGCATGATACGGATTCCTGCTTTGGCTTTGTGGCTTGTAGCTCCTCGGAGAGGGTTATACAAGCTTGGTTTTAGGGTTTAGGGTATATGAGCCATAATCTAAACTCCTTAAAGGGGTTATATAATCTAGATCATAGCTCATACTAGGAAGCAAACGAATACAATGTAGAAGCTGAGTAATTACCTAGACTGTGGTCCGGAATTCCTTGTACAGCTATGGTATAGGGTACCTCAACTAGAGTTTCCGAAGGATATTGGCAATTCAGTAGGCCCCTAGCCCTAAACTGTAATATCAGCCTGAAGGTACTGCTATTGGAGGCGTCCATTCCCCCATTCCCTTCAACTGCAAGTAACTGAGAGGTTTCCAAAGGTCAAAGCTGGGAGGTCAAGAAGGTTTCCTTGCTGGTTCCGAGTAGGGAATGGATCAGAAATGGCAACTGCTGTTTAAGGTTTAGGGTTAAGGTTGTACCTTAGACCCCAGAGACCTTCAGTTTTAGGATTTCATATAAAGAATTATACTATAGGATCCTAACACTGAAGGTCTTGGGGGTCTAAGGTAGGGCTTAGGGTAGCGAATGAGTGGATGGAATGGAGATGGCAACTGGAATGTGAGCTATAGTCTCAGCTGCTTAAAGCGAGTATAGTGGACTACTCTAGGGGTTGTGAAGGGGGATACTAGGATTTCATACTATAGCTCATGTAGGTTTGAGGGTTATAGGGTTTAGGTTTAAGTAGTATGGAAATGGAAACTATTACATTATTGGCCATATATAGGGCCAGCTATAGGGAGGAACTCCCCTTAACCCTTAAACCCAAAACCCAATGTTATAGGAGCTACCACAGGGATGCACTCCGTTCCTCCCTACTAAGCAACCAGTAAACTGGATCAGTGTTCGGGATCCTTTCTACTTTTGGGGGTATGGGGTTTAGGGTTTAGGGTTTAGGGTTTAGGGTATGGGATGCCTTATATGTATGTAACAAGCATACATTTTTTCCTGGAGTAGTGTCATGTGGGCTAAGTACAATCAGGAGCTGAGAAAAGAAGTAGGAACTGTATGGTTTAGGGTATTTAGGGTATTTAGGGTTTGCGGCGTGCATTTTAAGGGTATGCGGATGCCCAGACGGGCTACACCGCGACCCAACAGTTTGTAGAAAGTTGTTCCGTTGACGCTCTTCTGGGGTGTTGTCACATTACTTTACCTCGTTTCGGGGTCCAGGCAGAAGGCAAACGGGTGCTTTCTTCAGATATGCCTACCGAGCATTGTTTTTCAACTGTTATTCCTTTTGCTAGCTATGCCTTACTCCGGACCCTGAACCCTGAAGCCCTAAAGCCCTACAGCTCCAATCCCCAAAGCTTTTAAACATTAAAGCCCAACACCCCAAGACCCCAAACCTAAATCAACCCTTACACCCTAAGCCCACGCTTCCAGTTACGTCCTTGTCATGACCAGGTCAACATCCTAGCGCCCTTTAGGGGGTTAGGATTTTGGGTTTAGGGTCCCACGACCCGACCCTAAACCCTGCAATCATAGAAACCTCCACCCTGATAATGAAATATTCAGCTTAGCGGGTCATGGTAGGATTTTGGGAAGACCTGGCATTAGGAGGATGCTTTTCATATCAGGTTGCAGGGGATTGTCAATATAACTTGTTGAGGTCCCGCCCAATATTAGTACATAATAGTGGTATAAAAGCAAAATTTACCGACCCCAGCATTTTCTACAATTATCCATTGCGGTAACCATGATGGGTGTGGGGCTGTAACCCAGTAACCTCCAACCTCGACTCACACCAAGCCCTACAGGGTGGTGCCCCCTAGCTACATGCGTATATTTCTACATCCCATAACTATATATAGTTAATAGGAGCTATTAGTATACTCATCCGCCTGATAAGCTACTTATAATCCAAGTTGTAACTTAGGGTCCCCCACCCTGTATTCCCTGAACCCGCAACCGAACCAACGGCAGACAAGCTGCCTAGCTTGCAGGGCAACGACCTTTGGCGACTTCTCGTTGCAACAGGCCTGCCCGGTAGGGAGCGGGTGGTCTTTTAGACCACCGCAGACCCCAAAGACCTTCAGTTTTAGGATTTCATTTAAAGAATTATACTATAGGGTCCTAAAACTGAAGGTCTTTGGGGTCTAAGGCAGAGGCTAAACCCCTCAACCCTAAACCCCTATATGCCGTTCTACCCCTGAAACCTTAAAGTCTATGAATAGTACCAACTTCACGCCCAGAAGTCAATGAACAGCTCATGGAACTTGATCTAGTCATCACTATAACACATTTCAGGAATCGCAACTTAACCCTGGAAGCCCAGATACCCATATATTGGGTTCCTGTCCTTAATCCCTATATCAATTTATACTATCTATAACCCAAGGACCTACTATATGGGTACCTGGGCTTCTCGGGTAAGCCAAGTCCCACATAATTCGACTTCTCCGAAGCTTTTGGAGAAAAGAGAGTACCTCAACCCCAGGTAGATAAAATAATGATCCAAAACACCTAACAATGCTCCAAAAAGCCATTATTCTGCATACTTTTTGGGGTTTAGGTAGGCTTCAGGGTGTGGAGCTCGGATCTTCTGTTTTTTTGGAATCTGAGACTGATTTTGAGAGGTTAAGCAAAAGATATATGCCTTTAACCCTTCAGTCCTAAACCCTGAAGACAGAGCATTGTACTCGGAGTTGGAGTTGAGGGCTTTGGCTCTAGGTTTTAGGGTTTAGTGCTACAATGGTTCTAAAGTTGTCTTAATGAGGACCCTTATGAGAGGGGTTGTGAGTTTTCAAAACCCATAAGCCCCAAACCCCGACCCCAGAATTTGGCAGGCCTAACCGTACCCGAAGTGTTCAGGCACCTACACAGGGAACGGCTCGAGCCTAAATAGATTCTTATAAACGTGCTGGGCCTCAAAATAATCATTATTTGGAGGGTCAGGGGGGCTTGATTTTGTAATGCGGTTACTACCCCCTATAATTAAGCCGTAAAGTATCCCTAATTATCCCCCTTATTCACCCTGCCCAGTCTTTGGTACTTAGACCTTTAAGGCTTTTGTTTTGGCAGTTGCCCAGTGCAGTATATCAAAGTTGCTGCAAATAGTAGTAATATTCTGGCTGTTACTATTAGTACTAGCCTTGCATTGTTACCACTGTCATTATGAAGGAGATGCTCTGTGACTATGTGGAAGGCCGTCAGCATGATTCGTAGGCAGAGGTAATATAAATGGAGTGCTTAAGGCCAGGTACTTAAATGTCAACTGCTAGGTTGTGTCATCCGGATGTTTAAATGCTGGGGCGGCCCTCTGCCAAGGCTTGGGGAGGTATTGGAAAGACTGGATCTGCTGTTTGAATGTCCGAGTGTCTAAGGGTTTCCCACAGTGGTTCGTAGGGTTGATTGGGGCGTATGCTCGGGATTCTTCCTTCGCATAGGCTTCTCAAAAAGGGGTACGTAATCCCTACACCAGTATACCATATCCTTACGTAAACCCTATATCCTTATCTAGCTCCCATATCCTTATACGATCCCTACATCCTTTTCATCGCCCTTAATTATAGTCCCTAAACCTTAAAGCCTAACCCCAGAGTGCCTAAACCGTCAACGTTTAATCCAGTGTTCCTAAACCCTAAACCCAGAGTCCCCCCTCGTAAACCCTAGACCTTTAACCCAAGTTCCTAAACCCTATCAACCCTATAAATCCTACACCCCTAACCCAGAGTTAAAACCAGAGTCCCTAAAGCCGAAACCCCAATTTGTCTGTGGCCTCCGGGAGCCAGGTTGGAGTTTTACCTGGTCCTGGGCTCAGTGATCAAGCACAGGGGGTTCTTCTCAGTGGGGTGCCCTTAGGTCCCTGTAAAGGGGGTTATAGGTATACATGTATATACATATCTCTATAGATATATATATATATGTATACAGAGAGAGAGAGAGAGAGAGCGAATGTATGTATATGTATATATATATATAGAATCTTTAATATCTGGACCCAAAGGTGTGTAGAATGCTGGTCCACTTTGTGCCTCTTTTTTGGGATGCGGCTACGTTACCTTTTTTTGCTCCCAGCAGGGTTTTCGTCGGATATTTCTGTCCTTAGGACCCGGAAAGCAGCCATAGGTCCCCATACATACTACTGGGTTGCTGTTAAGGAACTTAAATTAAGTTACCATGATGCGTATATAGAGTATGTAATGTGCCTCCCCCATATAGTAACTTAAATAAAGCTCCCTAGCAGCAACGCAGCTATTGCTGGGTCTGCGGCTTATGTTTCTTGGTTCAGGGGTTTAGGATTTGGGCCTCAGGGTGTGGAAATCAGGGTAATTGGCGGCACAGAAAATCTGCATACAGTTCCTGGAGAATACTGCATGATGCTGCGCATTTGCAACTATAGTCTTATGGACAGCCAGGATTTTGTCATCCGAAGAAAGTCATTTGGAAAAGTGTCCCTTTCCAAAAGCAATTAATAGCAATCGCAACACTCATTTTACCAGGCA
Source organism: Symbiodinium pilosum (assembly GCA_905231905.1). Classification (NCBI taxonomy): domain Eukaryota; class Dinophyceae; order Suessiales; family Symbiodiniaceae; genus Symbiodinium; species Symbiodinium pilosum. The sequence goes on from CAJNIZ010006355.1 coordinate 5,660, forward strand.
TAATAAGAATAGCGTGGGAATGTTGATCAACACCGGGTACCCTAAACCCTAATCTAGAAACCCCAAACCCTAGACCCTGATCCATTACAAGGGGAAAAGCATCCCTTGACCCGGACATCCCAATCCCGAAGCCATTACGTGAGAGTTTCTCACAGTAGCCCTACATAATCTACTCGAGAATCCCTATCTTGACGCCAAAAGTGTGTAGAACAATGGCCCAAACCCCTACAAAAGGCCAATATTCTACATACTTATTGGGTGTAGGTAGCCATCTTTCGAGTCCTTAAAGGCCTCCGGCTTCCAGGAACCCTACTCCCTGAACTTGAAATTGAAAGACCCTAAGCCGTGAGCCCCTGAACCATAAGCCCTAAGCCCTAAACCCCAATTCCAACAACCTTTGCATGTCATATCCTAAGCCAAGTTATGTCCAGGCAATATTCCATAGTGGCTCATTTTCAGTATACTTATCAGTATGGAGGAGCTCTCGTTTCTTTAGAAGCCCGCCGAGAACTCAAACCCGAAGCACGAAACCATCCAATCTCAGGTATGGAATCCCGGACATTGCCAATGGAGTGGAGCAAGGTCTGAACGGACTCTGTCTCTCGACTAGGGATTTCGGTTAAGGTTTAGGGTGCAGGGTTTCGGGGAGATGTTTGAGGATCTATATAGGGATTCTCAGATTTAGGGTTTAGGCTTAAGGACGGAGAGCTTAGTATTCAAGGAATAGTGCTCAGGGATTAGGATAATTTCTCAAAAAGCCCTTAGACACATTCGGATGAAGAAGGACTATGATAATTATGGGGGACCTATGTATTTCGAATTCTCTGGGTTAGTTTTGGCAAGCTACCATGTCCCTCCTTCAAGCTGACTGGGAAGCCCGGCACGGCTCTGTGGAGTTTCGCCTGTTCATTCAACGGGGCCCTGTGTGGGATTCCAGACAAGTTTGCGTAAGGATAGGAATTGGAGTTGTGGGCGCGGGCATCTGAGTTCCGGGTCTCAAGTGCAGGCTAATATTCCATGACAATGGTTTACGTTTTAGGGCGTTCAGGGGTGATTGTAAAGGATGTAGCCATTTCTTCGAATGTAGTGTTTTTTGATACACTCCAATGTTTCTAGTCATAGTGCATACTACAAAATACTGAACAGTGATAAACATGTTCGAACATGGCTTCTTACTTGCCTCTTGGTTCTAGGATTCTAGGATGTGAAGGAATAGATCCCTACAAGGTTTCATTGCAACCCGTTATAGGAATGTCACAGGGTCAGTTTTTGAAATCCCCCTAAACCGTAAGCCCTTAACTTAAGGAACCAGACTCCTTGCTGCTCGAAATTATCCTACCATGACAACCCTGCAAAGCACCCGCCCAAAAACTTGAGACAAAGGGCTTGGAGTTTAGGGTTCAGGGTGCAGGGCCAACTATGTCAGTGGCAAGATCTTGGGGCCCAAAGAGGTTCTTCAAAATGTACATGTTAAAAGGAAACCGAGCCTGCAAAGATAGTATCACCTATGGCGGAAAACTTACACTGTGCAACCTCAGCTATCTGAGAGGTATGGGAGGTATGGCAATTTTGGCACAGGAAAATCGCAACACGTAGCGGCCCGAAACTATCATAGTCCCTTCACTCAGGGTCCCACTTCTATTGTGGTTCCTAGGAATATTGGAACTGGAGGGACGCGGGACTTAACAAGCATTAATTTCCTCCTTCCTATAATCATTCCCTCCACCCGTGAATATTATGAAGCAATGACCACGCCCCTAATATGTGTCGGTACGATATTGGGGCGGGTGGAAATTGATTCTCAGGGGTGGGATTCTACCTACCAACGCCTGTTCGTATGTATACCTAACCCTAGACCCTGAACCCCTAAACCCTAAACCCCTAAACCCCAAACCCCTAAAACCTAAGTCATGGAAGCTCCCTCCGCCATCCTGAGTCTCTCCGCGCCTCTCCCTCCAAGGGTGGTTACAGCATCGTGTTGCCACAGAAAACCAGCCAGGCCCTACGCCCCAAACCCTGATTCTCAGAGGGTTGTGCTAACACGTACAATCCTTTTGTGAGGAGTTTATAGGAATACAGATATGGTAGTTCCCCAAAGTAGGGGGACCCCAATATAGTCCCGAAAATGCTATTATCTTTACTATTGAGACCCCCATGGACCCCCCGAATGGTACCCCTAATTTTGGGAAACCCCCATATAATATTCCGCAATTATTACCTAATCTGAGGAGTTTCAAGCGGGTATTTTCCCGCATGTCAGCTTACGTTGCCCTTGCATACCTTCCGAGTGTCCTCATGTCAATCTTACATGAGCCTCATGTGAGATTATAGTGGCCCTTAAGTAGATGGAATATGGGGTTTATGGGGATCTTATTATAATATACCCAAAGCCATATTCTATCTACAAGGAGGATTATATCCACTTGATTCAGGGTTTTAGGATTTGGGGTTTGGTTTTGGGATAACTCCCCACAATTCCCTTCGCCCAAGGCTACCGTGATGACGCGGCCCGTAATGTGTTGGCCGACAAGATGGTTGCTGATGGAATCTCGCGCGGGGGCCTCAAGCGAACTCTCTGGAAGGGCTCAGGATCGACTGCATGTCTTATCAGCATTCTTAACACAGGTTCTGTGAAACGCATGCAAGCACTCCATAAGTATTGAGGATCATCGTTTTTGTTAGGGTGTGGAGGTATTCAATATTCGTAGGAGGGGGTTAGTTGGGTTGGTAAACACATTGCTATCGCTGGCGCCGGACAAATTGAAAGAACGCTGGCTTGCTGAATGCCCATATGACTTTCTCACAAGGCACCAGAATCCATGAGAGGGACCGTGGACCCTAAACCCTCTATACCATGACTCCCTCTACACCCAGAAAAGACCGCAAGGACACCTGAGACACCCCATTCCGCATGTAGAGGAACTGACTTTACCCAAAGTGTCCGAGGTTCAAGGTTTAGGGTTGAGGGCTTGGCCCCTAAACCCTAAACCCTAAACCCTAAACCCAAACCATAAACCCTAAAGGTACTTTGCAAGGTTCCACGCTACCCAAACTCCTAGCACTTCTGGGTTGAGGGTTTGGGATCCTTGCAGAGTTCCATGCTACCTGGACCCCAAAAGTAGGTAACATAATGGCCTTTAGGGCTATTACTATGGGTTAAGGGCTATTATTTTGTACCTAGAATCCCAGCACCTTCACCCCCAAAGAAGGCCGGATCAATTCCAGAATAGCGCTCAACTAGGGTCTAGCCTTTATTTGGGGGTGGGGGCACTGTTTGGGGTGGGGTTGCCGCAGGATCGTAGGAAGATTGAATGGAGTTTCCATAGACACGGCATGCGACACAGGTCTACTGAATTTTATGTTGGGTGGAGGGCTTTTGAACGTGGGTTTTACTGCCTTCCGCAATTGCAAATTAGTCTATCAACCATATCAACGCCTACGGTTGACGGTGCAGGGTCTAGGGTTTAGGGTTGCTAAGCTAGATTGACCCCAGAGTAACTGTAAACCTAAACTCTCAAAACAACCATAACCCTGGGGGGGGAAAAAAAAACGCGCTGAGGCAGCGTGGCCAATAACATCCTCGGCAGCTGTGATTACCAGGCGAGCACAGTTTCGAGTCGGTTTAGGTGTTTAGGGGTTAGGGGTTTAGAGTCTAGGGGTTAGGGGTCTAGGGTCAGGGATTTAGGGATTTAGGGGCTTGGAATTTAGGGTTTATGGGCCAGGGGGTTGGGGTTTAGGGATTTAGGCATCGGCCGTTCTCAAGTGCAAGGCAGACAAGATTTCCGGGTCAAAGTCAGAAGCCAGAATACTTGTATAGTCTCTTCCCTACGGGTCCTGTTTAAGCCCCAAATCCTAAGCCCTAAACCCTAAATCCTAAACCCGAAATCCTACACCCATCCACCCATACACCCTGAACCCTTCCCCTTTTCACCACTGGTCCCTTACGGTCCTATACAGACAGTAGAGCTCTACTCCCTGAAACCTAAACCATCCCAAAGCTCAGATTTTAGGGTTTAGGATCTAGGATTTAGGATTTATGATCAAGAGTTTAGGGTTTAGGCTTTAGGGTTTAGGGTTTAAGATTTAGGGCTTAGGGTTTAGGGTCTAGAATTTAGGGTTTAGGGTTTAAGGCTTAGGTTCTAGAATTTAGGGTTTAGGATTTAGGGTTTAGGGTTGCAGTAGCTGGACTTGAGCCACTGGAGGATGACATCAATGAATCAATCATCATGTCGCAGTACCACGTACCCCGGTAGTGCTTTGTTTCCGTCTTGGAACATTGGGAAATTTGCTACCCTCATTAATAAGGGGTTACCGTGGAAACTAGAATGCCCGTTTGGGGATTAGGGTATTCAGTTGTAGAAGTGGTGGTCATGCTGCCTCTTCAATAAGGTATCTGGTACCCGAAAAAAGTTCTCCTGATTGTTAGGCCCCGTTAGTCACCCCCTACATGCACCAGACTGAACCGTTGCCCTACACTCCAAACCCCACACCCGGCTTGTCCTATCATTGCAGACGCTAGCACGCGCCCGCTGTTGGACTGCAGACGATGGAAAGAGAAGCTCCTCTAAAGCACCGATACAATGCTCATATGAGCCATAATCTAAAGTCCTTAAAGGGGGCTATATAGGGGATTATGTAGGGGTTCTACTTTAGGGCTTTATTGGGGGGGATGCTAGGAGTGTAAACTATAGCTCATACAGCTTGCACTTGTAGTGCCTGGAAGAAGCGAGATGCAGGACCGCCCTGCAGTCCGTCCCACATGTGAGGGCTGTAGCGCGCCACTTTCATCTCAACGTGGTAGCGGAGCTGCCGCAATACCGGACGTATGTACTGGCCTTTGGTCAGCTGGGAATGAAGGAAAGGAAAAGAGCATGGAAATTATTGTAATGGGTTATAGAGGGACTACTATAAGGATCCATTACTTCGTTCCCAGCTAACCAAAGGCCAGTTTAGAGAGCTGTCAGGCAAGATGTTCGGTGCATTATGCATAGGCAAAGGCATTCGTAGGCAAGGCTATGAAAGGCTCCCAAAGCAATCCCCACGAGAATGGAGATTAGAGGCCATGGCTAGTACTTCCGTTGTGCCTCAAGTATGAATGTGGTAGTTTCCCAAAACGAGGACCCTAATATAGACCCCAAAGTACTATAATCCTTATTATGGGCACCCCAAACAGGCACCCCCAATTTTGGGAAATCCTCATGTGTTGAGGCCTTTGATATTACAGGAACATGCACGGCCATCGAGATCCACAGCGGAATGGGACGGGGTGCCAGGGCAAGGTAGAAGCCTCTGATTACCAACATGTATGATTCTCTTGGCGGCCTTATAAAGCATAACGTACCCAAAAGCCCTATTCTGATAAAAGAAGCCTCGACATTAGTCTTTTGCTGGTCCCTTTAGAGTCCCCATGCTTGTCGGAGGGGCGTTGCAAGATGCACAGTGGTGACCTACTCCGGAATCAGAAATGGTCTTATGTCGGGCAGAAAAATGAGCAACATAGTGCTTCTGGAAGCAAGAGCTGGTAGCACCACGTGTACAAGGTGGGGCCCCTAACTTATAGTTGGGCTTTAAGTAACTTATAAGTTATAATAAGAAGAAGCAAAGCTATAAGTCCTATGAGTTATAGGTCTGGGATTCATAAAGTATACTTATGCGACTGAAGGGCACCAGCCTGTATGTACCAGAACACAGAACCTCTCATCTGCAGCATATTAGAACACTCCAACACACCCTCTGCCCTACACCCACCAACAGCAACAGAAACTCAAATACGAACCCTTTGCTTTCTGGTCCGCAGTGGGGAATAGAAGAGTAGAATCCCTATATGATTCCTATGCATGATATTACCAGTCTCTTGCTCCCTTATTTTTGAGGCTCGAAGATATATGTAGCCTAAAGAGGTTAAGTCTTTTTGTCGAAGCGTGCCCCAGGTCCTCAAATCTCCAAACCCTAGACGGGTTCGGGATTTAAGGTTTGAGGTTTAGGTTTTAGGGCCCTTTAACCCTCAGCCCCATCCCTATTAACCCCGAGCCCCTACGTAACTCTCACTCCTGGGCTGAAAGGGTATTGTAGAAAACTGGAGGGGCAATCGTTCCCGATAAAGCAACGTTGTACGGGTAATGTATACAACCCACTCGGATTGCTCAGACCCCTGCCCCTAAACCCTTTTTCTGCATTCCCCCCAAACCCTGAATCCTGAAACCCCAAATCCTAAACCATAAGCTTCACCTTACGCCTATCTAACCTTACATTTCGATTCAATCCTAAATCCTAGAACCCTGAAGCCTAAACCCTAAGCTCGACCTTGCTCCTATCATATACCCCCAAGCCTTACATGTCCCCCAGAACTCTCAATCCTAGAGCCTTGAACCCTTAGCCCTAGATGGCCCCTAAACTCTAAGCTCCACCTTACCCCGATTTGCTGTAAGGTTTCCCCAGCCCCGTCAATCCTAAAGCCCTACCCTAAACCCTAGATTACCCTAGACCTTAAAACCCTATCTGCAGAAATCCCGTCAATCGTCAGACCTTGGGTGACCGCGCCGATAGCGGCTTTTGGCACCAGGCTCGTTTAGGGTTTAGGTGTTTAGGGTTTGAGGTTTTTTAGGGTTTATGTTTTGGGGTGTGTGAGGTGGATCCACATTTGTGGAACACCGCCCCAAACCCTAAACCCTAAACCCTAAAGGGCAATATGGCTTTGTGGGCTGCCCTGGTTTGTAAACACTTTCAATGGATCCACACCATATTATCTATAGTCTAAACTCGTCAGAGCGGGTTGCATAGGGAATTTTACAGGGAGTATTATGGGGATTATTGAGGGGGATACTAGGAGTTTAGACTATGACACACATGTTCGAGCGTAGTGTGTGGGCGTGTGCCCAGGTTCCAAAAGTATTTAGGATGAGTTGTTGGCCCTTTTTATGGGTCCTGGGGCTGTTGTTTGATCTACGGTTGTCGTCCGGGTAGGCAAATTCATCATGATCGGGCTCTGGGTTTCAGGGTTGGATTTCCAATTTGCAGCTTGGTACCCCAAATACTACAGCCAATCCTAGTCTTGCAGATCGGTCGCCCCAGGAACCGCGACTACGGTTTGAGATGCGATCCAAGGCGGTATGAGAGAGTTTGGTCTGTCAACCGGGAAGATCCTAATGATAACGAGACCCACCGCGCACAAAATATGTTGCCACAGGGAGTGAGCTTACCCTCGCAAGTGTCGAACTGACTGGGTATGACAAAACTTGAGCGCAGAGCTCTATTCAGCAGTTGTGCACGCTGGATACACGGCGAAATATACCCTCTAGAAAATCCCTATATAATATAGTAGTTTCCTTTTTATTTTCCATTATCCCTATATACCCCCTTATAACCCCTATATAAACCCTACACGGCGCCTGCATCCACAGATATCCCTCGCTTGGCAACTCCCCAGGCTATGGACTCCTTGTCTCGCATGGTCAACTTAGTTGACTATGAGCTACCTGGACCCCAAAAGTAGGTAAAATAATGGCCTTTATGGCTATCATTCTGGGTTTACGGCAATTATTTTACATACTTTTGGGGTTTAGGTATGGGGGATTTCCGCCAAGGAGTGTTCAAGCCCTGTCGACGGCAGACGGTACTCCCCATTTCTTTCAGCGACGCAAGCTAGCTTCGTACCTCCACGCCACCGGCCAACCATGCGCTCGGACACACTGGTCCCACTGCAGCAGGAGCTCCTCTCCTTGTGGAGACCCCGACGGCCTGAAAGGGTCCATGTAGGATATAGTCTACACTTACGGGGCCAAAGTATGTGCTATGTACCTACATGGACCGCTTGGGTAAGCCCTCACAGCTACGCGACAGCATGTTGCATCGGCGTTGATATTTTTTGTATTGACCCGGTTCGAACCCCAAACTTGGAGCCCTACTCCATGAGCCTTGGAAATCCTAAACCATCCGTACTCGGAACACCAGACTTCTGGAAGGCGAACAGCTTTATAATCAAAACTTTAGGGTAGTACTGTTACCAAAAACGCCGCATGACCTTAGTTATCATAATACCATACCACTGGTAATTAGGTTAATTAGGGTTTAGGGGTTGCAGGGGTTTCCTTGCAATCTATCACAGGAAATCCAAGTTGTAGGGGTGGGGTGCACTTAACAAAGGACAGTTTGCATCAGAAATGGAGTTTCTCAACATGACCTTTACGCATTCCCTAAGGGGACGCCCATCATATCTATGTAGCCCCCATATTTCGCTAGAGTACCCCTGTTTTGAGACTCCCAAATATCTGTATTCATTGCATCGCGCAAGCACCCCAAAGGGCTGAAGGCACATAACATGGTTATTTGTTACTCATAAGTTCTTGTATATATATATACCCCTATAACAATCCAGTTGACATTTAATGTTCCATGTGTGTTTCCTTCTGGGTTTCCTTTCCTCCATTCTAAAGCAAAACCTTGAATCCCAAACCTTAAACCCTAAACCCTGAGCCCTACAGCCGAAACCCAAACCCCAAAGCCGAGCAGCAGGACATGTTCCTCGGAGGGCCGCTGGTGTTGGGATCTGCTGTACCCGGAGTTGATGCGCAGGCTTGGTACTGTAGCAACCTCACTACTAAAGCAGCTTTAGGATTTACTGTTTGGGGTTCAGGGCTCATTAGTATCTAGGGCTCAGGTTTAGGCTCAGGTTTAGGTTATAGGGTGCACTATTGACGGTTCAGGGTGGTAACAGTTCAGCGCGTTTGGTGATTAGCTAGGTAACAAAACCAACAAGTTATAACCGGGATATAACTCATGTGCCCTATAGTTAGCCTTGTAGGTAGAACTAGTGTGTTGTAAAATACCTGCCTAGGATGTAGGATGCGCATGACATGCGAACAGTTTGCGGTTCAGGGTTCGCAGCCTCACCATTCGCACACGGAGCGTGGGTGAAAATCATCCAGGGCTTGAATGTGTGAGCCGTCGGCCTTTAGGAATCAGAGCCTGAACCGTTTCTGGCTCAAAGGTGAGAATGTATCTTCATGTTCTAAGCTAAAGCCCACCAAACCCTAAAAACCAAAAATAGAGCCCAACAAGGAATTTACACCTCTAATTTTGAACATGGAGCCAGGTTCAGGGTTCATGTTCTGTCAGGTTGAACGGAGTGCTGGGTCGTAGGGCTTAGGGCTTAGGGCTTAGGGTTCAGGGTTTAAGGCTTATAGGGCTTAGGGCCTGGGATTCAGGGTTTAGGGCTTAGGGTTTAGGGTTGTAGGTCTTAGGGTTTAGGGTTCAGGGTTTAAGGCTTATAGGGCTTAGGGCCTAGGATTCAGGGTTAAGGGCTTAGGGTTTAGGGTTGTAGGTCCTAGGGTTTAGGGATGTTTAGGGCTTAGGGTTTAGGGATTAGGGTTCAGGGTTTAAGGCTTATAGGGCTTAGGGCCTAGGATTCAGGGTTTAGGGCTTAGGGTTTAGGGTTGTAAGTCCTAGGGTTTAGGGATGTTTAGGGCTTAGGGTTTAGGGATTAGGGTTCAGGGTTTAAGGCTGATAGGGCTTAGGGCCTAGGATTCAG
>CAJNIZ010006356.1:5561-17840 GCA_905231905.1 Symbiodinium pilosum
TAAGGTTTGGGGTTTAGGGGTTTTGTGATTTTGAGCTGCAGCAGGGATGGTCATGCCCACATGTCTTCGAGTGCGTCGTGCTGCGCGACACGCTACTATGGCCTGACTGTGGCTGCCATCTAACACATTCACCCACCCCACGGCGTCCCAGGCGGCCAAACCACCCAAACGCTAAACCCTAAACCCTAAACCCTAAACCCAATAAATAGGGTTTAGGAGCTAAATTCAGCTAGGTCCGTCTTGGTCAACAACCAAAACCCATCTTTACAGCCAGCACCTTCCTGCTTCCAGAACCCACGACTTCGACAGGCCACATGGCACCGCCCTTAAGCTCATAGTATCCCCAAATAAAATACTACACAAATAGCCCCTATATAATCCCAGTTTCCATTTCATTTTCCATTTTCTTTTCCATTTGATTCTCCATTATAGGGCCCTAAACCCTATATTACTGGGTACCATACTGATAGTGGCTCTGGAGGCTGGTCTGTGAGCTTGGCCTCGTAGCTGGAGGCTTCAGGTATCAGGCAGGCCCTTTGGTGGCCTCTGGCCAAGCCCGTCTGCGCGATTGCGTTGAATATTTGCAGCACGGAACGGCCTGAAGGCCTGATGTTGTATGATCCGGCCCTTGAAGACGTGTGAAAACTCTTCAAAAAGAGTTGAAGATGGGGCCAAGATAAGAGGCTTTAGGCTTCGGAGCAAAAATCGTGGGAGTGACCCAACCTAGTCATTGCAGTAGTTTCTATAGAAACCCTATAGAAAGCGCTGTATATGCCCTATGATAATATCGTAGTTTCCATTTCCTTTTCCATTATCGCTATTTAGACCCTTTTTATAACTCCCCTGTGGCTCATGCTTTGACTGCAATGCTATGCGGCATTCCTCCCTCTGTGGCCCCAAAAATCTTCAACTAACCACCCCAATCTGAGGGCTTAGGGTTCAGGACTTCGGGATTCGGGCTTAGGGTTTAGGATTTAGGGCTTAGGAACTTGGATTTAGGGTTTAGGATTTAGGATTTAGGATTTAGGATTTCCCTACACGCTAGGCAGTCTTCGCCCTTTTTAGGATTTAGGATTTCCCTACACGCTAGGCAGTCTTCGCCCTTGAGGCCTAATCGGTAAGCGCCCACCATGGTCCCGACAATGGCGATGGCGAAGTTAAGGAAGAAGCACAGAGTGGAGAAGAACACCAAGGCCTAGATTTGGTGTAGCATTCGGGCGGTCCATCAATAGGGAGACTCAAAAATAGATCCCAATTTACGACTGATTCTTAAAAAGGCCTTTTTTTTAAAGCTTCATTAAGGGGTTAGTTTAGAAGTCCTATTTTTTTTGGAAGCTCTATTAAGCGTTTAGTTTAGAAGTATCGGGGCTAGATAGGGCTGGGGGTTCATCACATGAGCTAAGTCTAAACTTCTAGCATCCCCTTAGTAACCCCTATAAGGCTCCCGTATATAACTCCCTTTAAGGAATGTAGACTATTGCTCAGCATCCCCTTAGTATCCCTATAATGCTCCCCTAGATAACTCCCTTTAAGGAATGTTGACTATAGCTCATACAGCCCGGCACTCCTCATATTCAAGTCTCAAAAAGAGGATCGGAAGGGTTCCTAAACCCAGCACCCTGGCATCCCGAAACCCTAGACCCTGAACCGAAGCCCTAAACAATAAACCCTAAATCCTAAATCCCCGACCCTAAACCCTGAACCCTAAATCCTAAACCCTAAACCCTAAATCCTAAGTCCTAGACCCTAAACCCTTAACCAACCCAAATGTCTAAACCAGATTCAAATCCCGGGTCAGGGGTTGGCATGCAGGTCTTGCGAGCTCAGTGGCTCGGGCTGAGGGCATTGTTAAAGTAAACTCCCTCGACAGAACTTTAGAAACCCTAGACCCTAAACCCTAAAATCTTTTGGGGCATCTGAGAAAGCATAGGCCCCTTCCTGGGACTATTATAATATGGGGGGGTATAATATAGGGATAGTGAAAAATACAATTAAAACTATAGGGTTTAGATAAGGATTATAGGGAATATATAGGGGTTATATAGGGATAATGGAAATTAAGATGGAAACTACTATTTAGGGTTCAGGGTTTAGGGTGCCGAGGCTGCAGCCAAAACGTCACTTTAAAAGAGCCCAAGCGGCCGTGGGCACAAGGACCAACACGTTCAGCACGACCAGCAACTCCTTAGCTGCTGAAGTGTAAGCTTGGCGGTTTGTAAAACATCTAGCCGAATTGCACCTCAATGTGGGTTGAGGGCTTAGGGTTTAGAAAAAAGTCACTATTGCAAACAACATATTGCCAGAGTGACTTGGGCTCGGGAATGGAGAGGAACAGCGAGTCATAGACGTCCCAGATCCGGATGATGGTGTGGGCGCAATACCTTGCACTTAAAGTCTCATATACTTAGGCTTTAGGGTTTAGATACCTAGCTCTCATATACTCCTGGATGCGACAGCCCTTTGCTATAGGAACACCCCAAAAAGAACTCATATCCTCCTTTGTATCTCTGTATATCCCTGTGTAACTCCTAAACTCCTTTTCCCCTAAGGACCCCACAGGTGCGCGAAGGCTAGGCTACCACACATAGACCCAGGCACTTTGTGCCTATGGACACGAAGATGGACCACAGGGCAATTGTAAATGTCCAGAACAGTGTGGAAGGCAGGCAGTCCGGCCTCAAGTGGCATTTAGGGTTTAGGGTTTAGCGTTGAAGGTGAAGGTTTTAAAACTCTGGCCCAATTTTGGGGACACCCAAAAGCAACCCGGCCTCAAAGAGGATTCTGTGATCATTAGGGCCAATAAGGGAGCATCAAATAAACAAAAACATGGACAATGAAATGGAAACTGTTTACCTGTGACTTTATAGGATTTGAAAGGTTTGGTTTTGGAGGGGTTCCTCAAAATCATGGTCCTTTTTTTGGGGCACCTTAACTGGTGACAACGGAAATGCGGAAATCTTACCAACCGACCACCTATTAAGCACCCAGCAAACCCTAAACCCTGTATAGCCCATTATCGTATTTTCCATGTTTCTTTCCGATTATCCCCAAATAACCCTCATGTATTATAACCCTAGACCCTGAACTACCCTAAACCCTAAACGCTATATAACCCTAATATACTCAGTAACCCCACACCGTTGCCCTCATTCTCTGGCCTTCAGGCCTTGTAACCCTCATATACTATAACCCTAAACCCAAAACACCATATAACCCCAATATACTATACTACAGTAACCCTAATATTCCCTATAAAACCTGTAAAACCCCTATAACCCCCATAGTTTGCATTTTCTTTTCCATTCTCCCCTTTACCCCCTAAACCCTAATACTTATACTATAACCCTAAACCTTATATAACCCCAATATACTACAATAATCCTAAAACCCTTGCGATTATTGGTCCCCTAATACTCCAACCCCAATATCATCCCTATATAAGACCTATATAGTCCCCATTAACCCCCTACAATAAACCCTAAACCCTAAGACTCTGGCCTTGTAAGGGTCGGGTAGAAGCGCCAGCGGTACAAATTGTCAGAGCGCGGACCCAGGGACAAGATCAGCGTGAAGACAGAGCCTCGGTGGGAACCCTAGACGGCTATATAGGGCTGTTTAGGGTTAGATATAGGGTTTAGTTATACAGGGTTATATAGGGTTGTACAGGGCTAGAGAGGGCTATATAGGGATATATAGGGTTTAGGGCTCTACAGATTCAGGGTGGCTTAAGGGTTCAGATGTCAGGATTCAGGGCTCAGGGGGATTGGATGAATGCCTTCAAGGTCTTCAGAGGTCCGTTTTGGGATGTTCTGTGCAGCCAGGAGCTTGATAGAAACAGCAAGGCGACATGCACATTGTTTCCTCCGACAATTAGCGGTGTAGGGGTTCAGGGTTTAGCCTTTGGGGTTTAGGCTTTCCTCCAAATACATGAACATAGGGCTCCGACGATTCAGGGCTTAAGGCCCTCCATAGTGAGGTTGCAGAAAACTCCATGCAGCGGATCCTTCGGTTCGAACGAAACCCTGGTGCGAGGTTAACCCTCTTGTATATATCGGTGTGCCCAACTGGGCTGCTACAAAGACTCTAACATTTCGGGATGTGTGGCTGTGAACTGTGGGGAACCGAGCTGTGACCTATACCCATGTAATCCTGAAGTTTTACCCAGGTGTTCAGCATGTGTCCTTCTTGCTTCATGGACCCTGATCCCACCCGCCCTTCCCAAGCGACTGCGGGCGCGCTGCATGATGCGTGCTGCTAATGCGGGACTGAAAGTACAGCTAACCACAAGGGTTGAAAGTCCCAAACGTTGCCGCAGCGAAGCAGGAGGCATCTCCACCAGAAAGGGAACTCTAATCTACCAAGCATCAGATCTACCTGTTAGGGTTTCGGGGTTAAGGGTTGAAAGTTTCGGGATTTTGCGGCTTAACGGTAAAGGTTCAAGTGCACTGGGGCCATTATGCTACTGATAGAACCAGCATGAACTCACTGGCATACCCGTCTATCATCCAAGGGGCAAAAGAAGCGCAACCGGTTTAGGGTTTAGGGTCTAGGGTTTAGGGACCCTAAACCAAAAAAAACTGTCCATCATCCAAGGGACAGAAGACGTGCAATACCAGGAGGACATCGAAAGTCCGCAATCGGAGATGTAGGAAGTCGATGCTCACTAGCATCTTGGAACTACCGCCAGAAGAGCCGTATTGCAAAACCACCTGACAACAGTTTAACATGAATATATACCTGTACATATGTATATATATATATGGAAACTCTGTGTCTACACATACATGTATGGTATTTAAATATATATATATATGGGCCATAAAGGGATCGGCGCGGAATACTTAGGATGTCGAGCCTTGGGAATTAGAACTCTGTTGAAAATGGCGGACTCGGCCGCTTGCTGGTGCATCGTACGATCCTGAACCCTGAGCCCTAAACTCCATACCCTAAACCCTTAAACGAGCCATGCTTGCAGGTTGCTTGTAGGATGTACAGCTTGCAGGCCAGCCGAAGTGCAAAATCGATCGGAAAGTCATATGGAAAATGAAATCAAAACTTTGCTTCAACAAGGGTGTATAGGAGAGTTTTCGACCTGCTGGTCGCTGAAGGAATGCAAAAAATGGAAGGTACTACATTATAGCAGGTTAAAAACCACCTTGGATGAGGTCGGTCCTCTAAGCCTTGGGAGCCTACCATAGAAATAGATCTGTACATTGAGTTTTCCGAAAATGGCGGAGCCCTTTCGGAACCTCTATGACAAGGGTCTTACTTGGGGGTATGTAAGGGGGATAGGCCCCAATTTCCACTGGTTGGAATGGCTCGCTTTTCCCCTAAACCAGTAGTCCTACCCTGCCAGAAACCTAGACTTTAAGCCGTAAACCCTTACCCCTGAATATCTTAACCCTCTATGCGGGGGGGGGTCGCCTGAAGTTGGTCGTGCTGACGATATAACATCTTGACTGCAATGAGTTCATTGTTGGTGGCTCTACTTTTTGGCGCCTGTTCGTTTGACAAAGACGGTCCTGTAGCTTGAAGAATCTATGTATATAAGTATCACGCGGGTTCGGGCAACGAGCCCGGGGACAGCGTCGCATCACATCCATCAGGAGGAAACAAAAACCAAAGGCCCTCGCTGGTCTCGCATTGCAGTTTCTTGGGTTCGCTAGTTCAGGTAGAGATGGCGAGTGTGAGTGTTGCTCAACCGAATTCCCGACCGATGGCTGAGTCAGCAGCGTTGCGACCCCCCAGTTGAGTTGAGAGTCTAGGGATTCGACGAAGGCTGCTGAAAAATGATATGTACGACAGATGGCAACCCCGAACTTTGGAAAATCACATGCGCGAACAACACACAGGCCTCAAGGGAATGGATCCTCATAGCAGTCCCTATAATCCAGTATAGTCGTTTCCATTTTCTTTTCCATCATGTCTATATAACCCCAAAGCATGGAACCTGAAATCAGACGTCTTGAGTCCCAGACAGTACACTCCGATGCGCCAGGTCCTACATCCTCAGCCAAAAGCCCTGAATGCAGAAATTGCAGGAAAGCAAAACGTTGCCCAGTCTTCTTCAATGTTCAGTCCCCCCCACAACCATGGGATCCTCATGATGGCGACCAGAACTCTCAAAATGAACCCAACATCAAAAGATGAAAAAGCGCCTCCCGAGATCCTAATCCTACAGCCCAACTCTCCCGAGAAACTGAAACGGACTAATGGCTTTGAAGACCCAACACCCTAAACTTCCAAAACTCTACAAACCCTAGGCCCTCAACTCCCTACAAAACCCTTTACACCTCAACCCAGACAGGATCTAGACACTAGAACATATCTCCCAATAGCTGTATAGAAGGTTTAGGGTTTAGGGCTTTGGGTTTTGGGATTTAAGGTTTAGGGTTTAGGGCTTAGGGCTTAGGGCTTAATGAAGGCTTGGCTACACCCTAAACTCCAAACCTTAGACTCCAAATCCAAACAGGTCGGAGCCGCCAACACGAAGGAAGCCACAGGCAGCATGTCAATGAAGAGCAGCTGCAGCAGCCCCCGCAGGCCTTGACCACAAGGAAAAATGGGGCTTCCCAAAATTAGGAGTACCTTTTCGGAGGTCCCTAGAATAAGAGCTATAGTATTTAGGGGTCTCTATTGGGGTCCCACTATTTTGAGAAACTACTAAATGGGGTTTGGAGTTTGCGGGCTGGGGCTAGGATTAAGGATTTTGGTTGAGGCTTAGAGGTGGGGATGAAACGTCAGGGGTTCAGAGTTTAAGGTTGTGTGAGCTAGAGTGTAAACTCCTTAAGCGGGGATTCTATAAGGGAGTATTATATGGCTTGGAAAGGGGAATACTAGGAGTTTAGCTTATAGGTCTGGCTCAAGTTAGGGACAAGGATTTCTCGCGCATGCAGTATTCCTTAGCCACCTGGGGATATGTGGTGGTGTTCCCCCGTAAGGATTATACCAGCATGAATCTGAGAAGCTCGAATATAGAAACTCAGGAGTTCGGGGGTTCAGGATCAGCAGTAGCAGCAAACGGAAATGAGCTCCAGTTGAGCTGCGAATCACAATACTCGTGTGGGTAGTCATACAATATTTAGGGTTTGAGGTTTAGGGCTTAGTAATGCAACATACTCAAATTCTAGCCACTGTGCACAATGTGATCCAACATGATCCAACCATTACTTACTGGGTGGGGGCTGTATCCATACCATCTTAACCACGAGAGCTAACAAGACGCTAAAACCTGAATCCCACATGAATCCTACAACTTATGTATCCCTAGATACCCCTCAAAGCCCTTTAAAGGGACCCCCCCCTACACACATCCCAAAATAGCAGCTTAAAACCCCGAAACCCTAAAACCCAAAACTCTAGACCCTAAAACCTCAAACCCTAAAACCCTAATCCGCTCTTCACCACGAGGCGGTTCCGTCGGGCCAGGCACGGAGTGTATCCCTGAAAGCCGAATTGAAAGAGAAGCATCCTGGTGTTCCAGGGACATACAGGGGTTGTATAGAGGTTATTTCGGGACTCTGGAGGGATATATAGGGATTGTATAAGGGTTATATCGGGATTCTAGAGGGTCCTATGGGGATTTCATAGGGGTTACATAGGGATTCTAGAGGGATATATGGGGAGTATATAGGGGTTATATCGGGATTCTAGAGGGTCATATGGCGATTATATAGGGGTTACATAGGGATTCTAAAGGGATATGACAGGAAAGTACTATTTAGGGTTTAGGATTTAGGGTTTCGGGCTTGAGGTTGAGGATTAAGGGTTTAGCGACTAAGTTTAGTGGAGCATCAAAGCGAAAGGGAGATGGAACACAAAGTGGGACCTAAACGCTACACCCGAAAAAATCCAATCGCACTGCTATATGGAGCACAGGGTTTGGGACTTCGAGAATGATTGAGAATCATATGGAAAAGAACATGGAAAATGAAATGGACACTGGGTTATGGGGGCTACGGGGGGATTGTGTATTCTAGGGCTAAGACTACGTGCCAATATCATTTTTGGGCTATAAGTCAAGCTGGACTGGGAGACAACGCAGGATGCAGCGCTCATTGGTATGCTGCACTCTCGGGATTGCAATTCTCTGTCGTTTGCATGTCAATGGCTATGTCTCGAAAACGCTGCCTTCTCCGCCCCAACAATACTGCAAACTTTGCGCGGGAGGCCCCAAAGAGCGATCTTGACCGTTGATATATTGCCATGGGGTTGCGCTTCGCGCTTGAAGAGTCTACTTTCTTAAACTCAGCAACCAAGGCCTAGATACTCAATCTCAATCTGCATCCTACGAACACGCCAAAGGACTTTTGCACCTACAGCCCCCTGCACCAGTGCAAAGCCTCCATACAGAAGTCTCTGAACCATGTACCCTGGAAATCTCAAAGCCCAAAATGCTCTCTTCCACCTGGCCATAACGCGGCCATATACCCAAAACCGTACTGGGTTTTAATCTCAAACTCTACACCCCAAAAAACCCCAAATCAGCAAACCCTAACCACCCCCCCCACCCCCCACAAACAAAAACACAGCAAAAGAGGCCCAGCGTCCACGCCGGCGCTATGAGGCCTAAACTCGCCTGCATCAGCCATCCATAGTTCTCCCAGAGACGTCGGCCCAAGCTTTCCTGTGTCATAACCATTGGGATGTAGGGTTTGTAGGGTTTGTAGGGTTTGTAGGGTTTAGGCGGTTTCGGGCTTAGGGTTTAGAGTTTATAGGGTTTAGGGCTTACTTTAAAGTGGGATGTAAGGGTTATGTAGGGACAGCCAGGGTCCCTTTTGAGGTGTATATGGGGTGTACAATTTAAAGAGACAGTGCCAATTACTACATTCTAGATAAAGGGCTTAGGGTCTAGGTGCCTAAATCAAATGAGACATGATATGGAATCCGCCTTCACAGCGGGATTTGTGTGGGATTGTAGAGGGCCTCTACATTAGAATAGGGTTCGTGCGTGTTTTCTGCCATCCCTAAAAAAGGGTTGTTCACGCTTGACTTTGGTATATAATTCTTCTGGCTCCTTCGTCAACTTGGTTTAGGATGTAGGCTGTAGGCCGCAGGGTTGGGTTCATCGTTTAGGGCTTAAATTAAACCCTAAACCCTGAACCCTAAACCCTAAACCCCTAAACCCTAAATCAAAAGACGGGAAGGTTTCAGCTTGTTTGAGTCTTTGAGGTCATGAGCTGGGCTGCTGTGGGCGCCTTCTTCAGTGTTTAGAATTTGAGGCTTTGCCTGCCAGAAATGAAGGGCCCTAGAAAGAGACACCAACACGAGCTTCATCCTTACATAGGGGCTCCCAACAGGTCATTTTTCCGGTACATAATTCCTTGCGATCACACCTGGATGATCGTCATTCTGCGACTGTTGATTCAAAAACGACTAACAAGCACAACACAATGATAAAATGTGGAATGCTTTGTGGCACTTCGACGTGCAGGAGATAACCACAATGGTTGAAAACTACCAGTCTCCACGAACGCAAGATAATCCATGGCACAGAGATGATGCCTCCTAAAGAGCAGATGCCAGAGGAATGCAAGTCTCCTCTAGGAGGGATGGCCACAAGAACAGTGGCAATGGGATTGACCATTTTACGAAGGATGACCGCCCTTGCGGAAACCATCCCTAGGGGCCTCCACAAAGGGTACCGTATTGATCCTGGCAGCACTGTCTACGACAGTCTGTTGAGAAAGACGTGCTTGCTTTATGTGGGTTTGCGGAGATCCAGAAGCTCACATGTAGTTGAGGCACATTATTGTCGCTTGATGTCGCAAAGGGATTTCTGATCATGTGAAACGGCGAGCTTCTATTCACATTCTCATGTTGAGGTTGAAGAAAATGTGGCAACAGAAGACGACAACCTAAACCCTGGACGAGCTGCAACACCTCAACCGAACAAACTCCTAAACTCGATATCCTAGCCATCACCGAGCATCCGTGTGCCCAAGAAGCGTTACCCAGTAGTATAGCAGCCCGCAGAGCACCAGCGAGTGCAGAAGGTATATCCGGTAGTTGCCGATAAGCCTCTTGTCTGCTTCTTTTACATCTTATGTTGGGGTTATATGGGGGTTAAGATAGGGGGTATATAAGGGTTATATAGGGGTGATATTGGGGTTATGTAGGGGTTCTATTGGGGTTGCATGGTGCCAAGCAATGTTTAAGGGAATGCGTGCAGATGGACATCTTGTTCGGAGTCTGGTGTATATCCGAGAAAAACAGAAAGTCTGCGAAGATTAACTTTCAGGGATGGAAACTAGAGCCCTAAGTCCTACACCCTCCGCCAGTCATCCTAAAACCAAGCTCCAAGAAAATGAAGAATGAACTCTAGGCCCTAAACCCTTACACCCTGAACCTTAGGCCCTAAGCCCCTAAACCCCTGAAGCCCTAAGCCGCTAACCCTACACCTGAAACAAAGCAGAAGGAGTTCTAAAGGAGACGCAAGCAGCAGGGGCATGTGAGAATGGAACTCCAAGTGAGTTTTGTGGTTTCCTTGGCTCTTCCACGGTTTAAGGTTTATGGGGTCTACGTACTCTACTTTGAAGGTCAGGTAACCATCAGCATAAGTTTTATGGTTTAGGGATGTTTGGGTAACTGTGAAGAGACAAAAGGTCATAGTGGATACATCCTTTATCTGTGCCCTGGATCCCCTAAAGATATCTGTACAAGGCCAGTAGAGGGAAGTGATTTATTGATGTCTTCCCCTGCCATTATTCAGTCGACGCTGAGCGAAGTTCGGAACTGAGGATTTGGTACGGAAGCAAGGTCTTAATCCTCAGCACGAACCGCCAAGAACTCAAGGAGCGAAGTAGGGCGCTCAGACAAGGTTTTCCATATAGAAATAATAACAGTAGCAATAATAAAAATAGTAATAATAAGAATCGTAAGAATAATCGTAAGGATAATCATAATAATAACAATAGTTTTCCAAACATCGGCCCCTTCTTTATGCTCCAAAATTTCTCGCATATTCTCTGCATAATCCTTGTGTAGGATCTCTAGGCACTGGGGGTATATGGGATACAAAATCAGGATACCCTTCGAGACCCCCGTGTAAGTTACAGGGGGACACATGGGTCGCCCCCAAAATCCCCCTTGTGGATTGATTTTGTAGGGATCATCATGAGAACTCCCTTAGGAAAGCTTATCGAAATTAGGGTAGTCAAAAAAGTGCCGAAAACTAGACAACGCATCGTATCATCCCTCAAGCGGCTTTTCCTATTCCGGTCTTGTCATATAAAACTCGCACAGAATCCGAAGCTCTAAATGTTAAACCCCTAAGCCCGAAACGCTTCATATGCTAGGCCTGGACTATTGTTTGAAAAGCTTTGTCGTTATCAAACCCAGCAAGGAAGATGAAACCATACATACTAGATGTTTGAAATCAGGGAAGCAAAAGTCGCGAACCTTGAACCCTCCACCCTCACTCTCCTCAAAACAAGGCGGGCCTGGCAAGCCTCAACTCTTTGAAGCCGGTTCAAGCCTAGGACCTAAACCCTAATTCCCAAACGCGGTTTTAGGGTTTAGGCCCTAACCCCAAAACTCACAAAACTGATGCCAAACACCTGAATCCCAAGTTTCGGAGGGATTTGGTCCAATCCACCTCCGGCAGCTTCTTCCAGACGTCTGACACGCTGCTGCAGGCTGGGAGGAAGGTGTGGCCGCTGTCCTCCAGGGCGAAGGTTCGGGGCTCGGAATCTAAGAACCCACTTAGCAAGCAAAATCTTTGAGCGCAATACAGGTATTCCATGTCACGCATGTGGATTTCAGCTACTTTAAGTTTCTGTATGCAAAGCACGGCCTTCAACCCTGCATTCCAGCCGCGAAGGCCTAGTTGACAGCGGTCCCCTAACTCTCCAAAAACAAGCCCGAAATCCAAACCTCAGACCGAAAATCCTACACCCTAAACTCAGAACCCGAAGGCCCTCAGCCAGAAAAACAAACCCGAACTCCCCAAGCCCAGAAACCCAAACTCTCCAAAACCACAAACCTTACTGTTCTTTGCTGGGAACATGGGGAGAATACTGCATAAGGATTACATTCCCTTGATCCCTCCTAAAAACCAATAAGAAACCCCCGTAAACCCTATATGACCCATTATAGTTTCCATTTTCTTTTCCATTATCCCCATATAACCCCAATAGAACCCCAATAGAACCCCAATATAACCCCAATATAACCCCATATAACCCCAATAGAACCCCAATAGAACCCCAATATAACCCCAATATAACCCCAATATAACCCTAATAGAACCCCAATATAACCTCAATATAACCCCAATGT
>CAJNIZ010006357.1:0-10380 GCA_905231905.1 Symbiodinium pilosum
GTAGTTGTTGTAGTTGTTGTAGTTGTAGTAGTAGTAAGTAGGAGTACCACCCCTTACCCCCCTAGAAGATCGTGGGACCAACTGCTGATTTTTAGTGTTGCCGGGGTCGAGCTTTCAATTTGATGACCGCAACTTGGATTGCTGCAGCCACGGAGGGGTCCCTAGTTCTGTATAGGTGTTTGTCGAGTGGATGTTTTGGGTTTGCTTACAGTGTTCAGCTCTTGGACCAAATGAAGGAAGCTCTACTTATATTATTGTTATTCTTATTATTGTTAGTAGTATTGTTGCTATTATTAGTATTCTTGCTTGTATATTATTGTTATTATTAGTATTACACTCCACTCCAGGAACTTTTCCTAGCAGACATGCGCTACTATTTCGGAAACTCTTACTAGCGGACATGTGTTACTGTTCCAATGAACTCTTATTCATGGTCACGCACTACTGCTTTGGAAACTCTTGTTAGCCGACACGTACTACTATTGCACTATTTGAAATTCTTTACCGGACATGTACTATTATTCCAAAAAACTCCTTTTGGCGGACATGTACTACTACTTTGGAACTCTATTAGAGGACATGTACTACTTTTGTACAATTTGAAAGGTGCTTTTAGTGGACATGTAGTACCATTCCAAGAAACTCTCATTCGCGGACATGTACTACTAGCTAGTTGAGAAAGCTTTCTTGCGCACATATACTAATATTCCAGGCAAAGTCCTGTTTGCGGACATGTACTATCATTTAATCAAAGTAATCTTAGTGGACATGCGCTTCTACTCGAAACAATCTTGTCACTAGACATGCTTATGAGGGCCTGCACGAGAGAACGTAACGATCGACAAAGGACAAACTAGTCGTTTCACACGTAGTTCGTGGCAGTTTTTGGCCTTCTGATTCTTCCTTGGGCTTCTTGTCTTTTAGGGCGAAGTCCTGTAAAAAGCAATCCTTCCTGTCTTCTTATAAATTGTTGAGGGCCAGAAACCCATGCGATCATCTAGGAACGCGACGCCTAGTAGCAGTAGTAGTAGTAGTAGTAGTAGCAGCAGCCTCGTCCTAGAATTAAACACTGTGTTATTATTGGCCTCGGCCACCACTAGCACCAAGAAGAAATATAAGATAGCAGCAGTAACACAAGTTGAATTTGGAAGTTTCCATCACCATGACAGTTTCTATCATCATTGTATCATCATGAACATGTGGGGCACGCGCCAAAAGGCTCACCACGGTACAGTCCCAATGTCCCCTGCTTTTCAACCACTTGGGCAGTATCCGCTACATACGTGGGAAAGCCTTCTTTTTCTATGGGTTCCCCTACTGCCCACCTCTATACTAGGCCCCCGCCCCGCAGGGTCCCCCCTTAATTAATGTTATTAATTATTAAGGGATATTAGGCCTAATTCAAGGGGCAACCTAGGGGGTAGTATAGAAGGGGGGTAGCAGGTGAGTAGCTTTTTTGTTGGTGGTTGAACCTAGTAAGAATATATTCCTTATATGAAATACTATACCCCAAAAGGAGGATAGAATCTTACTTTATATTGGGCACCATAGCATCCCCAAATAAAAATTCTAGAGCTATAATATAATAGAAACCCCTATATAATCCCAGCTTCCATTTCATTTTCCATTTTCTTTTCCATTTGATTCTCCGTTATTGGGTACATGGCATACCCTAAACCCTAAATCCTGAACCTTAAACCCTAAACCCTAAACCCTAAACCTTAAACCCTAAACCCTAAACCCTAAACCGTGTGCCACGAAGGCCTCAAGTCGCGCTCTGACTGCTCCGACTCGTGGAGGTCGCCGTTCATCTCGGGATGAGAATGAAACGAATGATGCAGGCCGCTGTCGTCCTCCAAATTTAGGGTTTAGGGTTTAGGGTTTTCCCAAAATTAGGGGTACCCTAAAAAGGTTTTATAGGGAATAAATAGGGATATAGAAGGTTCTATAGGGTTTAGGGTTTCCCAAAATTAGGGGTAGCTTTTTGGGGGTCCAAATTTAGTACTTGGGGGGGTCAGGGGGACTTAGTAAGTAGGTTAATAAAGGGGATAAATGGGGTTACTATGTGGGTTATAGGGGTTATTAACCTACTTACTAAGTCTCCCTGACCCTCCAAGTAGGGCCTCCCTAAACCCTCGAACCTAAACACCCCAATGGTTCAGGACTTGAAACTTTGGGCTTAAATTTCGAGCGAACTTCAGTTGCCAGCTCCCCTCGTTTGTGTAAGCGCCCAACAACCTCTTGGGACAGTTTCGGGTCCAGGTTGAGGACGCCTGAAGTTGGTAGGGGGCCAAAGAAATTACTGACGACGTAAACAAGTTTACATCCGCCAAGGTGCATAACACGGGGGCCTGAATAATTGACACAAGTTGTCCGTTGGGGTAACGCAAGGGAATATTGCCAAACACAGGAGGAACAAAAAAAAATCCTTGGACTCTACCTGACCCTGAGGCTTAAAGCCAGCAAGAGGACTTCCAAAACCGTAAACCGTGTGCATGTGCAACGATTCCCTGCGTTTTCTCCTTTCTCCTTGCGCAAGCCTTGCAATCTCCAGACTCTTTTGGATTTAGGGGTCCTGCTTGTAAGGTCATGGTGACTTAGTAGTAACCTACACCCTACACCCTAAACCCGTAAATATTCGTATATCTCCTATAGGAATGATCCCATCCACCTATTTACTTAACCCTCCTCGCCCTCCAAATAGGCTTTGGGGTGAGGGCCCAGGGACATTATACCAGGGGTTAGGGTTTAGGGTTTATAACTGGTACTGCTAACTATTTGTGGACTTTGGGGCTTAGAAATGGGCTTTATGAGTACAAGTATACTTGTGCTATACACCCCATATGTCCCCGTAACCCCTATATAACCCTTACATAACCTTCATACCTGGGTTTGAAGTTACCGTGAACCTCCAGGCAGGGTCGGGTCCACGATTGGGGGAGCAGGGAGGAGTACACCAAACAGTACGAATGAGGTGCCAAGGCTTTTCACATATTGAGGTGTGCTTGGCCTTCCTTTCTCATGTTTGGAGGTATGTCTACTTGGCCTTTGGTATACCCGCCTTTGTTTCTAAGAAAGTCCCAAATAAACGCCATGCTGTCCAAAATCCTGAACCCACAGCCTCCATTTCGCAGGTTCCCAAGATCCTTAACCCACAGCCTCCGTTTCGCATATTCCAAAATCCTAAACCCACAGCCTCCATTTCGCACTGCTGGTCTTCCTTGGCTGCAAGGACAGGTGAATGACATCATATAGCCGTCAACAATTTTCTGAGCGTTGCGTGCTCAGGGCTTAGGAGAAGCGAAACAATGCCGGTGAATTGCCGTCGCAGTAGAGTTCCTCTTGTACCTCTGACATTGAGCCCTAACTGCCCATCAGTCTCTCAACATTGTGAGAGGTCGACTCCTCAAACATCATGGTTGCCCCACATGCTGCTGCAGAACGCTGCCTGGAATGATCCTCAAGCATTCCCTAAACTCTAAACGCTAAACGGGTGGAAGCATGGGTTCATGCCCCAAAGGCTCATGCCCCGAAAGCACGCGGCCAAAGCATCGTAAACTGTTAGGGAGTTCATTGAGGGTTTGGGGTTTAGGGTTTAGGTTGCATGCGGTCCACTGAATTCTACGCTGAAGGCTAGGGGGATGGCGCCTTCCACGTTCAAAGGGCCCAAGATGAAACAACATGGTTGTGCGATGTGGGGCACATGATACCACCACTATTACGGATTATAGGAGGAAAATTGTTGATCATTTTGGGTGTCGAGCTTGGACAGCTTTTGAAGATGATGGGGCCCTAAACCCTAAACCCTAAACCCTAAACCCGTAATTTATAAGAGCCCTGTACTTTTAAAGGGTTTCGTGCCGCTCCATAGAGGGATAATGATAATTTTTCATTTAGGGTTTAGGGTTTAGGGTTTAGGGTGATTACTCTCGTGCTATGAGCATGTTAATCGTCAAAGTTGCTGGTGTCATTGCTTTCTGGCAGTTCTGATGTTTGCAGTTGCAGAATATTAATGCTAAGTGCTGGTACACATGAACTACAAACAATACTTCCCATACCTAAATATGTATGTTTTATATATATATAAGCACATGACACAAGTTCCTATTGGGGAAGATATCAGGGACTAGGACTATGGTAAAGTACAAATGGAATCCTATATGAGCTATAGTCTAAACTCCTAGCATCGCCCTTAAAAACTCCTATAATACTTCCCTATATATAATCCCCTATGCAAATCCCCCTTTAAGGAGTTTGGACTATAGGTCATATCGACTTTTAGCAGTCTCGTGGTAACCCTAACGACTGTGTAGCTCACACGTTTCTCGGATGGCAATCCTGCAGCTTTGGGCACATAACAACCCTAAACCACAATCCCGGTTTAGGGTTTAGAGTTTAGGGTTTAAGGTTTGGGGTTTAGGGTTTAAAGTTTAGGGTTTAAGGTTTAGGGTTTAGAGCGCAAGATTGATGATGGTTCAGGGCCCTGCCTAAGCCCTTAACCTGGCACCCTAAACCCTCAACCCTAAACCCTAAACCCTAAACCCTGATGCCTCAACCCTACACCTTAAACCCTAAACCCTAAACAAGTTGGCCAGGCTCGTCAATCGGGAAGCAGCTAATGGAGTCTTTGCCGCTGTGTCCATGTGAGCCAGTTCTCGAGAGTCGTGAGGCGCGGGATCCTGTCATACCTGCCAAAGAGTTTTAGGATTTAGGGGCTAGGTTTTAGGGTTTAGGGGTTTAGGGTTTAGGGTTTAGGGGTTAGGGTTTAAGGTTTAGGGGATTTGAGTAGCGTTTTTTTTGGTGTTTAAACGAAGTAAGATTATATTCCTTATATAAAATACTATACCCCGAAAGGGGGATAGAATCTTACTCTATATTGGGTACCATAGTATTCCCAAATAAAATACTACTCATTTGGGTGAGGTGCCTAATCGACGTGAGAGGCAACGAACAATGAGAGGTTTTCGGGCAACCCTAATCCTTGAACCCCTGCAATAAGACACTGATAAGAGTCACATATTATATGATAGCTACGGGATCGTTATTCGGGGGGGTGGATTAACCCAAACACCCTCTTTTTGTGGCGGTTTATGATTTAGTTACCTGCTCTTTAGGACCCTTTTATTAATGTGACCCGAGGCCCTAAACCCTAGGCTTCCTTATGAACTGTTATTGTTCCCTGTCAACCCTTCGTGTAAGGCAACTATGAGAGGGGGGGTTTTTCTGGGCGCCTTACATACGCCACATGTTCCCTTTCTGTAAATCCTCATGCCTTATGGAAACCCTCCGCAATTGGAAACCCCCGTGCTGTGCTAGGGACCTTTTGGCCCGAAACTCTAAACCCTAAACCCCTAAACCCCTGAGTTTAAGGCGCGCGGTGTTCGAGAATGAGGAGGGTGATTAAACAGGGACCGCATAAACGAATATCTGGATGTCAAAGGACATCCTGGGTGTGGCGCTCGAGGTTTCAGGATTGAAGATGGAGGCATGGAGGGCTTAGGGCTTACAAGTCTAAACTGAGGGCTCGGGCCACGTTTTTAGTGAATGGCTTGTGAAATCTCCCTAAACCCCTAAACCCTATGAGGCAGCAAACTCAAAACGTCATTGTCGAGATCTCAGAACCCTGAACCAGTCCAAGCTCGCACCTCTAAATCCTTAGAATTTAGGGTTTCCTAACCTTCAAAGCACCAAAAAGCAAACCCGAAGCAGAACAACGACAAAAAAAGGGGGGCCTGCCGCCCATCTTGGGCAAGGCAGGTGTTCAGCAAGCGGTGGTGCCGCCTTAAAAAGTTGTCGGATGCCCTAGGGGCGAGGCTTATAATACAATATCATATCATATCATATACTGTAATGTAATATAATATAGTGTGATATACTATATACTATACTATACTATACCATACCATACCATACTATACTATACTATACTAACATATACTATACTATACTATACTACCTTCTGGTCCACCACAATATACTATGAAATATCTTATTATACTATAATACGGTGGATACTAAAAAAATCCTGCATGACCCTAAGTACCTAGTACCTTGGGAATTATGGTATTGTAGTATATTAGGGTCATGCAGGATTTTTAGTATCACCAGTATCATAGGTTTTTTTGTGCGCAGGATTTTAGGAGGAAGACTGGGGGGCAAAGGTCCGCAGTGCAGCAGCATCGCGTGGGGACAATTCGTTGGGTCATTGGTTCTCTTCGTTACCAGCTTAGGGTTTAGAATTTAGGCTTTAAGGGTTTAGGGTTCAGGGTTTAGGGGCTTAGCTTTCAGGATTTAGGGTCTAGGATTTAGGGTCCACATAGTTACATACTGCATTTTGGCCAGCTGTTAATAAGTGGAGGCAGTACCTTAAATATTCTAAGAAACCCTTGCAAGGGATCCTCTGCAACATTCTTTAAAGTTCCCGCGTGACTTACGGTGTATATATATGCATATACAAATATAAAGTGTTTGCGGTGTAAGGATTTAGGGTAACCTTAAGGGCGCTTAAGCGGGAGTAGGGGGTGACCATAGAAACTATTGTGGGGCTTTAGGTAGGGAATATCGTAGGGATCACATGGTTCTTTCTTCCTTGGACGATGAATGTGCCCTTTAGGACCTGAAACACATGTACCGGCCACGTGTGTAAGGTTGAGGAAAGGGGCTAAACCCTGAAAACTCAACTCCAAACCAGAAACATCATGTAAATTGGCTGGCTTGACCTGGCTTGACTTTGTCCATTCTCGAACCCTGAAACTGGGCTGGTGCAAAGGAATTTCAAATGAAGCTACCATAACATGGCTACATAGTAGTGATAGGGTTGCTTTACAGCCGCACTTGAACTTGAATTCCTCAACAGAAAGCCCTAAACCCTCAACCCTAGCATGACAGGAACAAACAACTTATGAGGGGATTACCACATGTCAACTTGGGCTTGTTTGGTCCACATAGGCTAGCTTCCGTAACACAAAGTACGATGTCGTACTACAGCTGGAGGGGCCAAGCAATCCATCGTCTGAACTCCTATTATCCCCCTTAGTAACCCCTATAGTCGTCCCCTATATAGTCCCGTTAATAACCCCTCTAAGGAGCGTAGATTATGGCTCAAGTAATCTTAGCGGGGGTTGGGGCTGAAGGTGGGTTGTACGTCTTTCAGGTCGGAACAAGGAGCAGAGAGGAGCGCATATGGGCGATTCAGTCACCGTGTTTAGGGTTAAAGGCGGGACCCAAAATTTGGACCCTTCAAACCAACATGTAATCCATATACACCGACTGAATTGGACCTATGGTCCCTTACAAGGGCCCCAAGGAGGTTAAGGTGCGATCTTTGTTTGGTTCGCGGAAGCTGAACTGGAAAGCAGCTGGGATTAGGATCTACCCGAAAGCCATGCAAAATGGACAAACCCCCTGAAACCCTGAGCAAGATTCCGAAAAGGCAGATTGCAAACAGGAACCCAGGGTTCTTGAAGGGTCTGTCATATTTGGGATTCTTTGCTTCAAGTTTAGTATGCCTTGAATTCCTGGCATCTGAAGTGTTGGTACTATACACCGCCAGGGAGGAAAATCGCTGACAGATCCCCACTTGCACTGCACGATTTTATTGGCGGTCTGGTTTTATGCGGAACTTGGCCTGGGGACATGTATACCGTATAGCCGCATTACAGTGAATTTAACTTTGGAGGTTGGTGATAGCCAGCGAGTGTGGGCCTAGGCTTCCTCATAGGCATCTTCACATGTGAGGAGTGTTTTTGGGCGGTTGAACCGTTGAACCCAGTGAGATTATGTTCTTCTTGTAAAATACCCCAACCAAACCGAGGATATACTCCTACTCTGCATGGGGGAATAATAAGATCCAGAAATGAACTACTACTCATGCGAACCTTAAACCCCAAGTTCCAAATGCCCTAAACTGTAGACTCTGAAGCCCACATCCCAAGTCCTTATCCTAAGGGTAAGCACCAGGCATTCGACACAGTCCCGTTCGCGATAAGTGCTCGCATCCTAAGTGAGTGGCCGAAACCCACAGCTCGTGAGAGTGGTGTTTTTTTCGAAATAGGGTGCCTAGAGTGGATCGGAACTCTGGGAATATAAGGGGGCTTAGGGTTTAGGGTTTAGGGTATGGGGATCCCTATTTTAGGAGAATGTCCATAAACCAGGCAGGATTCCGCCAGGAAGGCATCACGATGATGCTGCTTGTGAACTAAACACTACTTGCAGGGTCGCGGGGCCTTAGTAAGTATGGGGTTTTAGGGTTTAGGGTTTGGGTTTGGGGTTTAAGGTTTCGAGAACTTCGAGTCAGGGGGACCTGGCAGGCAGGCTCATAATGGGGATAGCTGGGGCCCTTATAGGGGTTGTAAGTATATAGGGGTTATATAGGGGCTCTATTTGGGTTTATTAGGGGTTGTATGAGGGTTATATCGACTGATGTTCCCTGACCCGCCGAGCGGACTCGAAATCCCAAACTCTTGATTGTAACGCGTGTGTCGCAGTCCTTGCGCGCGGGAGTGTTTGTTTGTCGAAGAAGGACTGTCCCTATGGATCATAGGCATAGCCCGAGACGCACTTACGAGGTCCTTTCTGAAGATTATGTCAGAAGTACTTTGAGAAACTGAATACCTGGAATATGACACTGAACAAGCATAGTATGGCTGTGGTAATTAAACTACACCCCACAACCATGTTCTGATTACTCAGGCCCTAAACCCTAAACCCCAAACCCTAAACCCTAAACCCTCAACCCTAAACCCTAAACCCTAATTTTAGAAGCTCCCATGAAACGAAGCGTCTTGTCCAGCTGCTGCTTGACCTGCAAGGAGGTCGTCTAACCACTGGGGTTATATAGGGATACTATAGTATGTTGGGGTTATATAGGAGTTATACAGGGGTAACAGGGTTTAGGGCTTCGTAGTGCACAGGAGTTGGCTTTTTTCACGAGTGGTTAAGCTCTGGGCGCATGAGAGTTTAGGAAGTTTGGCTTAGGGGTTAGGATTGTGGCTTTTGGTTTCACGGTAATTCTGAGAGTCCCATGTTGTAGCAGAACCCTGGAACTACCAGAAACCCTGGCCTGGAGACTCCATGTGAGCTATGCCTTTCAATTAGGGTTTAGGGTCTAGGGTCTAAACTCCTTGGGGGAGGGTTCTGTAGGGGATTATATTGGGCAGTTTTATAAGGGATATTAAGAGGGATGCTAGGAATTTGTTTAGGCTATAGCTCATGTGGTTCAACCGTCCGTGCCGTGCCTGAGCGATCAGCGCATCAGAAATAGTGTCCGCCAGTACTACGAGGCTTGTGTCTTCCAAGCATAGTCCTCGGTGTCATGGGTGTCGAGCCCCGAAAAGGGAGCCCCAACATAAACTACTTTGCCTTCGGAATAGGCCAGACAGGGTTCCATGTTACTTTGGGAAGCGAACCCTGAACACCAAAACCTAAAGCCTAAACCCCAAAACCTGAAGCCCAAAGGCCCTGGGGGAATCCGCATGCGGGTCAGCACGCGGCCAGGCTTGGACGAGTGGTGATACGTAGCATCAGTCCTGCCAGCACCCAAAAAATACACGAGAAACCACCGTGGCGGTCGAACCAACAAAAAATGCAATAGATGAAGAGGTATTCTGCTTTACT
This sequence comes from Symbiodinium pilosum, assembly GCA_905231905.1. Classification (NCBI taxonomy): domain Eukaryota; class Dinophyceae; order Suessiales; family Symbiodiniaceae; genus Symbiodinium; species Symbiodinium pilosum. The sequence continues at coordinate 9,616 of CAJNIZ010006357.1, forward strand.
TCACGCTCCCGTGACTCAAAACTTGGTCCAGAAAAAACCCTAAATCTCAAACCTCACCTTTGGGACACCTTGGTCCAGAAAACCCTAAATCCCAAACTTCACCTTTGGGACAAGCTGAAAGAGATGCCTGGCAGTGGAGAAGGGACAGTCTGCTCGTGTGCATGTTCAAGGCGAGTCTGCGCTTGTTAGGGCTTGAGGCCTAAAGCTTAGGGTTAGGGTTCAAGGATAAGGCGTTAGGACATTGGGAACCCCCTAGAACCCTACTCTCAATACACACCCCCAAACATTGTTATTCTTACTGTTTTTACCCCCAAAAGGGGCACCTATCTATGAAAACTCCATATAAGTGTGACGTGTGACTGGCCGGACTACTGCCAATAACACTGCTATCATAAGCAGGGGTATAGGCAATACTCTCCTGGTCTAATTCTACGAACGACTACAACTAGCTACGAATGACAATAAAAGCACCTCAGTCCTTTTGTTACAAACATCCTGTACCCAAAGCCTAAATCCTGAAGCTCTAAGCCCCTGTACCCTAAACAGCTAAGCCGGCCATGGCTTGGACGCTCAGGGCGATGGGCTAATTATGCCCCAAACCATCCTAAACCCTAAGCCTTAACCCTGAACCCTAAACCCCAAAACTTCTACGATGCCGGGGCTCTGTGAGGCTCATCAAATGCCGGGACGCACGGATGGATCAACTGGGGGCCTTGCTCCCAGACGTTTGAGGCTGGCTTGAAAAAGTTTAGGGTTTAGGGCTTA
>CAJNIZ010006358.1:5441-32330 GCA_905231905.1 Symbiodinium pilosum
AATTTTGACAATCCCCCACATGCTGCTTATGTGGCGTGGGCCTCACAGGTGCACATCTTTCAAAGCCTCCTGCCTTCTTCGATCTGTCTCACAAGCAGTGATCCAGTTTGTCCGCCATTCGGCGCCCTCTCACAAGCTACATGTCTTGCAGCACTACATTCCGCCAGATTTAGTTGCAAAGGCAAGCCATGCTACTCGAGCTACACTGACCATCAAGGAATTCATCATCCCTGCACATTCTCTTGGCAAAAGGTTCATTTCACTAGGTTCGCCTCATCGTTGGCCCGTCGCATCTCTGTGGCGTGAAGGTTGTCCAGCGCCATTCGCTTGCCGAAGCAGTTCCCAGCAACCTTGGGCAGAACACTTGCCGCTGAATCAACCCAGCTAGCAGTATCTAGCCTGTCGACCCTCAGTCATTCCAGCATGTATGCAGCTCAATATGGGATCTAACCGCAAAGTGTGTCAGCGCTCGGCGCGCAGTCAACTTGCTCAACACACACACGCTGCTACAATCTCGCACCTGCGTGGAATCTTGAGCCATCAGTGCGTCCTGGCCTGCCTACTCTCTCTATATCGCACACACAGTTGATACACTGATTATGTCAATAGAAGAGTGACAGGAACTTCCTCTCCCTGCTGCTCTGGGCCTTGGCCAGGCACTATTCGTAGTATAAATGTAGTTCTCAAGCAGTAAAGCTCTCAATGCTTGTGTCCAGGCATGGATGATATGACAGGTCGCGTGCCTTGGAGGGAATGAAGCCGCAATAGCCAGGAATTGCAGCCTCAGACATTGCTTCAAGGGGCCATTGCGGCATGCAGTTGCGGCCATGCAACATTCTGCATCAATAGTTCTCATGAAACGCCTACAGTATCCTTAAGACGCAGCGTTCAGCTGCAACGGTTTTTTGGATGCTAATCCTGCATGTGAGTTCCACAGAGGAAGCTACCCAAGGCTCAAGTCTGAACTCTCAAGCTGTGCGAGGGCCTCGGTAACTTGGCAGCGGACCCCGGCGCGGATGTCATGACCCCGTGGATTGTGGTACACAGAGACGGTCTGCAAGGTTGGATTCATGGAGCACACAGCTGGTTTGGGTTCACGGGTGGAGCTGCAGGGCAAGCAAAGATGTCTTTTCCCCCGGCTCCGCAGGGCGAGTCCCCAACTCATTGCGACGCCGCCTGTCAAAGTCTGTCAAATCTTCAGAACCCGCTTTAAGATTTGAGCCTACAGCCAAGATATCGGAAATGATTTGTGGCAGCGGCAAGACTGGGGTGCCTCCGAATCCAGCAATGCTTCGCCGTGAAGCAGCCTGCGCATGGAAGCTGCCAAGGCTTTTGAGTTTAGCACCACATCTGCAAGGCAACACCTGCCTTAGCCGCCCCAAATTTGCTGCAGCACACCTCTCACATGGAAGTTCACACACAAACATCAGAAGGCCAATCCAGTAACACTCAATTGCATGTGTACAGGCAGTGTAGTTGCAGATGCAGGTCTTCGTGTGCTGTACAAGCCCTGTAGGTAACCTAGAAGGCTGTCTGAATATGTCTGAATACCTGCTGGGAGCAAGTGTCGCACATGAATCAGGAAGCATGTCCAACATCAACGAAGTCTCGTATGACTCGCTGACCCAGCCTCATCATTGCCAGCAGCAAAACCAAGAGCCCCGCAGCACCAACGGTTGCTTGGCCAGCCAGAGCACTCCTTACAAACAACTTTTATCACAAGAAGTACTAGCTATTTTGACGGGGCATTTGTTTTAGTTTGTCCTTCGCCGCCAAATCTGCGGCCAAGTCGCGATGTCCAGCGTTCCTTCTCCTGGCGGAGTGGACCTGATATGCGGCATGAACATCATCAGCGCAAGATGCTTTTTCCCCGTCGGACCTGCTCTTTGCCTCTGTTGGGTATTATAGCAGATGATGGTGTCATGGTGCACCATAGTAAATCATAGTACACTAAAGTATTCCATATGGTATATAGTGTTGTATAGAGTGTCATAGTTCATTATAATATATTCTGGTATATACCGTAATGTACTATGGTATATCAAGATATAACCCTAAACTCAAAAATCTGAATCCTAAACCCGAAAGTCTAAACCCCCAAACCCAAACGCCTAAACCCTAAACCAATACACCCTAAACCTAAATCCAAGACTCTAAACTGTTACACCCCTGGGCCAGACCCTGGCAGCCAAGGCGGCCTTCTTGGAGAAGCAGCTCCGGGGTGACGACAAGTCCCTGGCTGTCTACCAGCTTGGCAGCCTCCGAAAAGTGCTTTAGGGTTTAGGGTTTAGGGGTTTAGGGGTTAAGGATTTTAGGGTTCAGGGCTTTAGGGTTTAGGGTTTTCAGGGTTTTAAGTGTTTTAAGGTTTAGGGGTTTAGGGTTTGCCAAAGTGCCGCAGACACCACCATGCGGGACGTGTGTTGTGGTGTGCGCCTACGTGAAGTGCACCCTCCCAACCCACCCACCCACATCTCAACCTTAACGGGCTTAGGGTTTCCAAATTACGCGTTGGAGTTTTTTCCCGAATGCGCAGCAGAAGGGTTCTCGTTTTGAGGTTGGGGGTCTGGGGGTTGGGAGTTGACGCGAAATCCGTGCGCAAGCGTTCGCCGTGCGTTCGCGGTGTGTTCGCAAGCGTCCGCGCCAAAATCGTCGCGAACGCAGAACTGTCGTCACTTTTGGAATCGCGTTGGGTCTTCGCGTTTCAAACGTGTCAACAGCCACCGGGATCGAGAAGGTCCTGGTCGCGAAGTGCAGAACTGTCGTCACTTTTGGACTTGCGTTTCGTCTTCGAGTCTCAAAAGTGTCAACAGTCACAGGGATCGAGGCGGTCCTGGTCGCGAAATGCAGAAATGTCGTCACTTTTGGACTTGCGTTTCGTCTTCGCCTCAAAAGTGGCAACAGTCACGGGGTCCTGGTCGCGAAACGCAGAATTGTCGTCACTTTTGGACTTGCGTTTGGAGAGGAAACAAAAGAGAGGAGATAGGGAGAAGAGAGGAGGGAAGAGAGAGGAGAGAGAGGGAAGAGGAGCGAGAAGAGAGAGGAGAGGAGAGAGGAGAGGAGAGAAGAGAGAGGAGAAGAAGGGAGAGGAGAGGGGAGGAGAGGAGAGGAGAGGAGAGGAGAGGAGAGGAGAGGAGGTGAGAGGAGGAGAGAGGAGAGGGGAGAAGAGAGAGTGAGTTGAATTTCCGCTCAATTTCTGTAGATCAAAAAAACCCATTTCTATCCAGGCCAAGGCGTTTAAATCCTAAACCCTAAAGGCCGGGAACCTTGGATCCCAAACCCTAAACATCCAGAGGCCCCGAACCCTAAATCCTAAACCCTCAAGGCTTGGAACCCTGATCCTAAATCCTAAAGACCCTGAACCCTAAATCCCAAACCCTAAAAGCCCCGAACCCTAAATCCTAAATTTTTAAAGGCCCCGATCCCTAAATCCTAAGCCTTACAGACCCTGAACCCTAAATCCTAAATCCTAAGGACTCATAGACTAAACTCACAGAAACCTAAGGTTTAGGGTTATTCTCTTTCGAGGCTGTCGTTGGCACGAACGTTCAAGCTTTCCATGCGTGGGCCACGGCTACCGCGCGCTCCGGCCCCTCGCCCTCGCCAGGCTCCCTCCCGCCTGCTCGCTCGGGCTCGTCCGCGGGCCTGGCGCACGCGGTATCGCTCGCCGCTGGCTATCGCAGCGCCCGCGCTCCAGCTTTAAGGGTTTTAAGGGTTTAGGGTTTAGGTGTTTATGTAGGGGTTTAGGGTTTAGGGCTTTAAGGGTTTTAAGGGTTTTAGGGTTTAGGGGTTCAGGGGTTCAGGGGTTTAGAGAACCCAGGGGCTTAGGGTTTTAGGGATTAGGGTTTGGGATTTAGGGTTTAGGGGTTTAGGGTTTAGTGGCAAGAGCTAAAGTCTTAACTCCTTGAAGGGGATTACATAGGGTTAGGGTTTAGGGGTCAAAATTAAAGGGGGCTATATAAGGGATTATGCAGGGGACTACTGCAAGGATTATTTAAGGGGCATACTGGGAGTTTAGATAGTAGCTCACATGTGTCACCCACCATGCGGAACTCATGCAGGGAGTTCTTAAAGCCGGGTGGGGGGCCTTAAAGGAATCTCGGGAAGCATAAGAAAAACATCATGATGGGGCTCCCCTCTCAGCGTCTATACGGGGGTACCTAGACCCTAACCCTGAACCCGACACCCTAAACAGCAAACCCTAGACCCTAAAACCAAGTCTTTCCCTAAGCCCTAAACCCTAAAACCCCTAAAACCAAGCCATGAAACCCTAAAGCCCTAAACGCTAACCCCTAAAACACTAAACCCAGAAACCCTAAAGCCCTAAACCTTTTGAAAAACTCCCAGGTCTCATCTCATGAAATCCACCGCTCCGCCTCGCGTGCACTGCGTGGGCAGCGGCCAATTGCGAAGCCTGTGAGACCTCCTGGCGCTAAGGGTGAGGGGTTAGGGTTGAGGGTTTAGGGTACATAGTGGCAAAGAATGGAAACTACTATTGGTCTATATAGGGTTTAGGGTTTAGGGTTGGGGCTATATAGGGATAATGGAAACTAAAGTCGAAACTACTATTTAGGGTTTAGGGTTTAGGGTCACGGGGTTTAAATAACCATAATATGGGTATATAGTAAGTAGTAGGCTTCCTTGCCATAGGAAACTCTCATGAACACAATCATTTTTCAACCAAGCTTGAAAGTAGCAGGCTAAAAGCGGAAAGATTGCGGTTCTACGATTCCTAATCTGCGGAAACGCTGAACAAGTAACTTAACTTAATAAATTCCCTCACAGCAACCCAGATTTTGAAGCCTGGGACTCTTCGTCTCTACGATCACAGGGAGAGCTACTTCTGATAGCCTCGTCATGTCTTGGTGGGCAAAACTTGCAACGAGCCCAGCTTGCTGCATGCATGTAATTTCATGTTCCATGTTCTTTTCCGCTTAATTTCCACTATTACCTTACAATACCTTAAGCCTCGTAAACCTGCCTCATCCCCAGATTTCTTCAGAGTTTGTGGTCACCCTTCCATTCCAGGCCTATTCGTCGAGCCACGCGGCAGCTGCCAAAAGTCACCATCCGCTCGGTTCTGAGGGCGCAGGGTCGCATCCCATCGCCGAAGCCTGAGCGGTGTGAAGACATGCGACCATGAGGCAGCTCTAATGTAGAGTTATGCGCGGGTTATCTGCGGTTTCTAAGTAGGGACAGGTTGAAGAGGTTTAGGGCTAAGGGTCATAGTGGAGAATCAAACTGAAAGAAAAAACAAAAATTAAATGAAGCTGGGTGTCTAGACAGCTATACATGTACATATACATGTACATAGACATACATACAATATGTTTATATGGTAGTTTCCCAAAATAGGGGGACCCCAATATAGACCCCAAAATACTGTAGTCCTTAATATAGGGACCCCTGAAATGGTCCCCCTAATCTTGGGAGACCCCCATATGGGTTTTTAAGGAACAAGTTATCTGACAAACAAGCTCCAAGGCCAAAGGGGCCAACTGAGAAGCAGCAGCCCAAACCTTCGGAGCGCACCGCCACACTGGCAGCCGGCCGGGCCGTAGACACGAGGGCATCCATAGTTGAGGGGTTTAGGGATTTAGGGTTTAGGGATTTAGGGTTTAGGGGTTCAGGGGTTTAGGGGTTCAGGGGTTTAGGGCTTCGGGGTTTGGGATCCTTTTCTAAATCCTTGCCGTGCTGGCCCTAGCCCTTGTGAGATCCCACTGCCTCCTCTCTCCAATGTGGTACCTTATGGTACTTTTCTTAAATAGGGGGACCCTGATATAGACCCCAAAATGCTATAGTCCTTGTTATGGGGACCCACCGAAAACGTACCCCTAATTTTGGGAAACCCCCAAGTCCCTTTACAAAATCCTTGAAGGTGAAAGCTAGTCCAGAAGCCGTCTGGACTGCACGACTGGCTTCCTGCCATACAGAAGGCCACCAACTATGAGCCAAGACGGCGGAACCAAAATTAGGTTTAGGGTTTAGGGGGTTTAGGGTTGAGGGTTTTGGGTTTAGGGCCCAGTATAAAGGAGAATCAAATGGAAAATGAAATGGAAACTACGATACAGTGGCTTAAAGTTTCCCAAGTCCAGCAAGCTCCGGGAATAACGGAAAATGTTGGGGTTATAGGGAGAATGGGAAAGGAAAAGGAAACTCGACATTAAAATAGGGTAATTAGCATACTGTTGCATTGACATGTTCGGTAAGCTCACTAAACCCAAAACCCTAACCCCTACAGCTGAGCATGCCGTCGCCTTTGCAAACGGCTCGTTCGTCCCAAGCTTGTGGCCGTTCGTGGCATTGAGCGAGCCGCCATCAATGTTATCTGCCATGCTTCCAGCTGAGAATGTCTATGGAAGCCATATTAAAGTAAACCAAGAAGCTTTGCATAAACACCTCCCAGCACTATACGCGCAAGTTTGGACTCACTTGTCGGCAACAATTGCTGGCGCCACGCATCCGGGAGGCTGTATGTGCCGAGAAATCCTTCCAGATCGGGCAAGCTGCTGTCAGGCCAGAAGTCCAATCATTTGCAGCACGAACGCTCTAAGATTGCTTTAAGACTCTAAGTAATGCAGTTGGAAGCACTTCGCCCATGCCCTTCCAGCGAGTCCTCGTCGGCACCGCGACGATTCCGGGCCTGAGCAAGCACTGGATGGGAGCAAGGAAGAAGCACCATTTGCTCCCATGACTCTTTCAGTAAGCCTCCTGCACCCTGCGCGACAACAAGGGCCTGGACACAGGGGGGGCAGGATGATGTGTGAAGCGCTTTACGCACACCTGTTCCACCCAGTCGAAAATCTAGTTCAATCCAAGGTCTTCCGGAATTGAGCCCTTCCACAGATTTTGTCTCATGATGCTTTGTTGCCACAATTACTTACAATACCTCTCTTTGCGGAAGCCCACTTACCTAACATGCAGGTGAAGCATGTTCTGCGCTGGTCCCACCAGGTGTGTCTGAATCGACGTATATCATTGGCCTACAAAACCGAGTACCGGGCGTTGTTCCCCCAAAGCAGCATGGGGGCCCGCCAGAGGCCGAAAAAACAGCCCGGGCGTTACTCGTTACCATGCGAGCCCCTCTCGGCGTTCATGACAAATTCTTTGGCTTTGTGCGGGAGTCTGCAGTCTGCTTCATTCCTAGCCAGGGACTCTAAGGAGGAACCCTAGTCATTACTATGGCCTCGCCGAAGGTGGCTCCAAAGACATTCTCAACCTTGTGCGCCCGAAGATGTCCCGTGTAACCTGAGGCCAAGATTCGCTTTCATAGATCTGTTTGTCATTCATGGCCAATCCTGCTCAGCATAGCCTCCATCGCTTGATACTGCTTGCTTAGAGTAGGATCTGTCCTAGGTTGGAAGGCCCCAACAACAAGTTTGCAACCCTGCTCAAAGGACCTGGGCTATCCTGGGCTCTTATAAGGAGTATACTTCAGAAAACTGGTGTAGGGACCCCCGTGTCCAGCTACTTGTATGGTTTCTAGTGTGAACCCCACGTGACTTCGGACATCCTGGTTTCCATAAAGATGCCCGTTCCGGAGCAACATCATCCCTACAAAGTCGAAATCCTACAAACGGTGTAAGAACTGTGACTTACCCTAGGAGAAATTGTGGTTGAACCCGATTATCCAACAGCCTTACTGGCGGTTAGGGAATATAATCCCTACATCAAATATATTCCCGTATTCGTTGCTATAACCCCAATGCATACCCCATTGTAACGTAGTGGCTTCCGTTTTCTTTTCCATTATCCCTCTATAACCCCAATATTCCCTTAGTCCCTACTACCCCTCAGAACTATAGTAAGAAGCGTTCAAAGCAAGCCTTGGCAGACCGAGACTAGGACCCGGTATCGGCAAAGTCTTGCGAGCCACCTGCAAAAGTGTGGCTAATGTAAGACTGATGGTAATTCCAGTAAAAGGGGGAGACCCCACTCTAGACCCCCATTTACTACAATCCTTCTATAATGGACCCCGAAAGAGGACTAGTTTCCGGAAACTCACACCTGAATCTAGGTTTCAAACTGACAGTCGCGGAATATACCATAACATACCTTAGCCCTCCTGATTATACCATAGGTGAAAAGCCTGGCAGCGTCAAAAGCATCAGGGGTCGGCTTCCATGGAACAAAGTGTTTAGCTGCAGTGCAGCTGGACCGGACGGTGGCGAAGGGCATGGCTAAAGTAGGTCATGGTCACTGAGCACAGCGAAAGAAACATAATTACCATCATAGTAGAACTAATATGCATGGCATTACAGGGCCATGCAGCGCCAGTACCGGGCCTCGCTCAGAGCTCTTCGCCGAGCGCTTCGGCCTTGAGCTGCGCGTCTATACGCGTCACAAGCAGCAGAGAGGAAAAGGATGCCCATGCCTGCATGGGTTATAGGGGTTATATAAGGGTTATGTAGGGGATATAGTGGGGCCATGCAACGCCTGAGAGCGGAACTGATCTGCAAGTGTGGCGGAGGCGCCTTCTTGCTAGGGAGCTTTGCAACATCAGGTTCAAACAGCCAATCAGTCCTCTGACAACAACGATGGCACGATGCCCCAAACCAGCGCATGCGCCACAAACAATGCACAGTGCAACATAGCTTTGCTAAAACCAATATCATTAAGCTGCTGTGGCCCCTTTCTTGCTGCCCAGTCACGATGGGCAAGCCCGCTCTGTTCTGAGGAATCGTCATCCCAAGCCCTGCACACGTGCGACAATGGGCTCTCCGGGCAGTTGGTCAGCAGGCACGCCCCCACTAAAGGCGAAAGAGGGTAGGCAATCTACACGAGGCAGCGAGCAAGCACTGCTTTGATTTGTCTTGCTTCTTCAGGGCTCTGACAACAATCTACAATTCTGCTGGCCAGCGGCCCAGGACAGAAATGCTGACTAAAATGACTAAAATGACTAAAATCAGATAAGCAAAGCCTAGCCCAAGTGCAATCGTGCAACAATGTGCTTGTCGATCACGTTGCCATGTTTTCACGTTATCTTCTGTAGTTTTCTGTACAGTAGGTGTGCTTGCCCTTCAGAAAGCCTGGATAATGTTAGAATTTAGCTTCTGAATCTCAATCCCCTCAATCTGGACCCCTAAACCCTGAAACCCTAAAACCCTAAAATCACAGCATCAGGGACAGTGCTCAGCGGACCCTAGGGCCTTTGGCGCACTACACGGCTTGGCCGAGAGGCACCCAGGACTTCGAGCTCCGTGGCTACAGCAAAAATTAGACTGGAGGGAGAATAATATAGGTAAATAGTGATAATAGAAAGAAATAATAGTAATAAGAATAGTCATAGTAATAATAGTGATATAGAATAAATAGCAAAAATAGAAGGCAAAGAAAACGGTTTCCACACGGCAAGGCTTGAAGGAGATCCTTTTTTGACTTGGAACAGCGTCGGAGGTCACAACCTTTCTGTTTCACCTCTTGCCTTTGGCATGTATGCGACGCTGACGCGGATGGCTTGCGCCACGCACTCCCTTGAGGAAGGCGTAAAGGCTGATGCGGGGTTCATAAGCAGCATGTGGGCCTCCAGACACTAGACTCCTCGCGTGAGAGAATTCAAGGAATCACAGGCATTGCTCGCCCACATCAGCCTCAACAATGTAAATGGCTGGACTGAATCGGTCGCCTCAAGAACGTGAAGCTATTATCAGTCGAAATAACTTCGTCCACAACAGACTTTGCTTGATTGCTTCTCACAGTTGGACCATGGCGTGGAAACCTGGGAAAAGCTACGTAGCACTACATGACCTTGTCAGATGCAGAAAGACATCAACTCGTTGTCAAAGTTTGAGGGTGCGTGTGCTATCCATGCCTGCCAGGCGTTTTTGGGGCGAAGTCAGCCCCGGCGCTGTCTTTTGAGGGCGGCTGCTGCAGACTGCCCCAGTCGTCCCTTATCGGAGTCCCTGGAGTAGCTTGCACTGCACGCCGCCATTTCAACTGCCGCGGGAACGGCACAGCTGCTGACAGCTGCAAGGCCTTGAATGCTCTGCACTTCTTAACCCAGTGTGGTGTGGCCTAGCTCATCTGATCCTTGCATGGCTCAAATCTGAGCATTTTGGAAGAGAACATTCTGGAGTTGGACTTCCTCTGACAAAAGCTTTGGCTGCTAGTGTGATTGAGCATATAAGCACCTTGGCTATAAGCCCGTGAGGATACAAGCCCAAGTCCCTTGTCAAGAGATCCATTACTACTATTCCTGCTGTCATTATGATTATTACAAGAAGTACTACTATTATCATTACTGCTATCATTAGTGAAATTACTATTATGATTAGTATTTTTACTATTATTCCTACAATGGTTCTCTGCCTTGCTTGGTAACAAGAAGGCTTCCCAGGCAGGTCTTGCCCTTGATAAGGAATGTACTGTTAGCCTTTTCGGGGCTATATAGCGGATATATATAGGGGTTACATAGGGATTATGTAGAGTTTATACAGGGATTATATAAGGGTTTGTAGGGGTCATATAGGGGATAGGCCACACCAGCACCTCTGTAAATGCCCGCGTCTGCGCTCGACGCTCACATACGCAACTTGTACGTCCGGTCGTTGTCCTCCTGCTGCGAGCTGCTGCCGCAGGGCGTGAGGGTGGCGGACAGGCACCCAGTTGAAAGCAAGTGAAGCTTTCCCAAATCCCGAAAGACTGCATGGCTCTATCAGAATATCAAATGAGACGTGTTGCTGCCTACTCACCGAACCACGTCAAAATGTCGAAAAGGCGAATCCGCATCCATGTCCTCCTTCAGACCCCTCGGGACGATCGAATCGAGAGAAAGGTAACCTGGACTCGTGTGTAGTAGGGATACCAGTAGGGACGCCTACAAGCTTTGCATGACCTTGTAAAGCAGAAGTGTCGCTTCCCAACTTCTGCTGAGCTGTGCCCCTATCTTCATGCAGTCCATCAAACCACAGTAAGGTGTACCTTGGGTCCTGCCCCCACCCATTAACAGTCTACATTATGGAGCATATTAAGGGCTATATATATATAACTATATTATAAATATTATCCAACTGTTAATGAGTGGGGGCAGTACCCAAGGTGTACCGCAAGACTGTCATCTATCCAAGGGCAAGGCCTTCCGAAGACTGACTTTGCCCGGTGTTCGAGTGTCGCAGACCGCCTGGCAGGTCTTGAGTGGCTTATGAAGCAGAATCTTCTGCTTTTTAAGGGGTTTAGGGTTTAGGGTAACACGTGCTGGGAAAAAAGAGCAACTCTATGAAGCCCCAAACCCTAAATAGTAGTTTCCTTGTTTTCCATTACCTCTACACAACCCTATTTACAGTCCTTACATATAAAACACCTGCCCACATAATCCCTGTGTAGTTCATATGTGACCTCTGTATAACCCCTGTATTCGTAATCCTTTATAACTGCTCCCTGTAAAATCCATAGTCCATATCTAACCCCAATGTAATCCTTATATGACCCTATCAAAGTCTGGAACCTTGTCACTTGGAGATGCATGAAGTATTGGGTGATATACGTCATATAGGATAAGGTTATATAGCGAGCAATGGAAAACAACTAGAAACCAACATATAGGGGAATATGTTGGGATTATAGAGGGGATATGTAGGGATACCCATCAATGATGGAAACGCTATATAGGAATACATCATGGAAAAGAAAATGGAAACTACTACTTAGGGTTTAGGGATATTGCACAATATATGGAGGATCAAATGGAAAAGAACATGGAAAATGATGGATGTCAGTACATAGGGCATAGGCCTATGTACGGATTAGGAAGGGGAGTTATGACCTACAGTCAATGCAACCCGTATAATGAATAGACATGGGTTCCTTACTAGGGACTTAATACTAGACTATACTAAACTACAAGAGGCACCCCTATGTCAAACTATTAAGGGTTCCTTTAAAAGCCTGATGCTGACAGTAGCTGATAGCGAAAAGAAAAGCTGGAAACTTGGAGTACGCTGTCCTCACATAGGGGTCTCCAGTAGGAAAAAGCGAGATTGGTGTAAGAAGCGGCATCAACCAGATGTGGTCAGCACTGAAAAGTAGCTGCCCACAAGCTAGGTCTTAGGGTTTAGGGTTCGCACATCAGCTATGGCAATCAAATCTCTAAATAACCCCAAATAATCCCGATGCATTCCCCCCGTAAAATGTCGTGGTTTCAATTGTGATCATTCCCCATATAACCCTATATAACCCCCTATAACCATGGGTTTCCATTTTCTTGTCCATACTTCCCTGTATAACCCCATATAACCCTAAACCCTAAATAGTAATGTCCATCTTATTTTCCATTATCCCAAAATAACACCATATAAACCCAATATTACCAGTGGAGCAAAGCTTGAAGCAGAAGTGTCCTGCACGTAGTGGCTTCGACGGCGCGGCATCGATACCTCTGCTGCCTGCGCCAAAACCAGGTTTGCCAGGCGGTCTGGGGTTTAGGGTTTAGGCTTGAAAAATCGGATTGCACAAGTTGCTTGCACTTTCCATTTTCTTGTCCAATTGATTGTCCTTCGTTGGGGTAACATCTCTATCTAACCCCACATAATCCCCAACATATTCCCCTTTCCACGTTCTTGTCCATCATTCCCTATACAACATGTATGCCTCCAAAGTGGTCATAATGTAGGTTCCCTGCCTGTTTAGGATCCCCTTTTCAAGGAAGTGTATTCCCAATGGTCCTCCTTCACAAGGACATTTAGAACAACCAGCATGTAACCATAAAGCCTAGACCCGCTCTGCAGCAAATGCCCGGACCTGTCCAACCCTAAGCCCTAAACCGTTCCCAGATGATGCTCCCTTCCCCAAAGACTTTGGCATCACGTGGGGGCTTCCCAAAGTAGGGGTACCTTCAAAGGTGGATAGTAGGGGTTCCTGTACGGGCGCTATACAGGGGTTATATAGAGTTTAGGGTGTAGAGATTAGGGTTTACCAAGATTCGGGGTACCTCTTCAGGTATGGAAACTACCAAAACCCGATAAACCCCTATATAATCCAGCTTCCATTTCATGTGCCATGTTCTTTGCCATTTGATTCTGCATGGTTGCGGGGCGAATTTCCCGTAAACCCTGAACGGCAAACCCTAATCTAAACCCGAAACCCTAAACCCCAAACCTTAAACCCACTTGCAGCAACATGAAGGGAGTCAGGGTCCTTCGCTGGGAACCACGGCTAGCAGGTTCTGGCTGTTACTCCTGCGACTGTGCCAGAATGGAGAAGACTTGACAAGAGCAGAACGAAGCTAGAAAGTGATACGTAAACTTACCGGGGGTTAGTAGGGAATGAGAGGACATAGTCCCTATAGAACCCATATATAATATCTTCATATATAAAAAAATATATATGTATTCTCTTACTCCCTACTCACCCCAGTAGGTAAGGGTATGAACAAACCTCAATTGCTCGTGACCCTTCTTGACACTGCTACTGCAGTATGTCCTGCCCTCGGAGGGGAGCGACGTGCTGCTGTGTGATGCAAAGATCGTTGGCGATGATGGCCCCTGAGCAGAGCTGTCATCGATAAATGCAAGATGCTCATCAAGCTGCATTGCTACTTGCGGCAGCTTCATTCAAGTGATTTTACATTTGAAGCGAGATCCATGTCTGAAGTCTTCCCCAACATGATCAAGACCTCACATTATGTCACAACCAACTTGTGGCCGTGCTTACATTGCAAACTCCAAGGAGTCCATGCTTCAGTGCACAGGCACGGAGGTGGCAAAGCCCAATCCAAAAGAGATATAAGAGCAGTGAGCAGGACAGGAAACAGCACCAGGCGCAGCCTGCGACATGGGCGTTGTAGCCATCCTCAGCAGAAGATTTGGAAGGCAGCTTGAGGCTCACACTGCTAGCCTATGTAGTCTGCACTTCTTGTGGAAGACAAGTCTATGCCACGAACTGCGAATGCTTTGATTTCAAAGTGGGCGCGCTCGCAACTAGAAGGTGATTCAAGTAGTGCCATTCCAGTTGTTGAGCCACGAACTTAAAGTTATGCTCTTCTCATCATATAAAAAGCCAGAAGCAGCTCTAAAATGTATCATAGACTAGAGTACCCTTCCTCCACATACTGCTTGTATGCGTGGTCTGCATTAATTCAGGCATTTCCTCGGTGGAAACAGATTTTCATCCAGGCAGACGAGAGACCTTTCGGTTGATCTCAACCTTGGCAGGCTTGCGCACAATATGTGTGTATATATATATATATACACAATATGTGTGTATATATATATATCCCCAATATAATACACTATAGTAGTTTCCATGTTCTTTCCCATCATCCCTATATAACTGGTCTACATATATATATATATAGAAACTTTGTGCGACACCACCGTGAACGTGTGATGCAGCTTCCAGTCAGGAGGTGAAGGCTTCATCAATACAGAAGACGGGAAGCCTGATCGAGCGGTCTCTCAGCAACGACATCACCACGTCCTGCACAGCCATGCAAGACTGTGGAAGCTCCATCGCGTGCTGTTTGCCTTCATATTCCAACCTCGTGGAAAGTTCCAGTCAAAATCATTCTTGAACGTGTTGTTGGAACTCAAGGTTCCCGACTTGAGTTTCTTGAGACCCCAATTCCAAGGAGCGTGGCCACAAGACCAATCCCTTGAAATGCCGCTTGTCCTAAAGACAGGTGGACTCGCAACACGCGCAATGTAATCCAAGGACGAACTCATGAATCATGACCGTTTTATGCTTGCATTCTGTGCGTGGATAGTGTCTGGCCACTTGTTTTGAAGATCCAGGCTGTTCACGAGCCGTATCTGGGGATGAGATTTCCTGGCATTGCTAGAGCCTCTGCAAGGCACCGAGCACATGCCGACCCCAAGAGAGAAACTCGAGGTGATGCTGCCACTTCCATGTAACAACGCACTGTGCCCGAAAAATGTAGAGCGGACTGTCGCCCCGCACTGTCGCCTTTGCGGGCGGGATTGCTCTCAAACACAACGCCACGTCCCTTGCTGAAAACGGTTCTTTGTGCGCGCTGGCAGCGACAAGGTCCTGGAACTCATCATGTTTAATCCGATTGCGAGGTTGTAATGTCTGTTTCTCGCTGAATCACGAACGTGCAACACCGCCCGTTCGTGCCAGTGTGCGGTCTTGTCGGCTTTATGAAAGTTAGTTAGGTAGCTTGTTTCATGAAGATGGACTAAGGGCCTTGACGGCTTTATGAAACGTTGAAACGTGATCTTGGGGAATACACCATGTTTTGAAGGCGTGCTAGCAGAGTCCTAGACCACATGAATCAAATCACGTGCTCCCAAAGCAGAGTTTTCAAGTATTGGAAAAGTATCTGACCCCCTTCAATACATTTCGGTGAGAATAGACGAGAATAGCTCGTGCTGATGATGGAGCTGTCCGCTGCGCGCGTGTGTGCGAGTACGGGGTGGGATTGGGATTGCGACCTTGGTTTTACTTGCTACCCATCCATAAGCGTCAATTTCTATTTCATGTTCTGTTCTCCATTATTGGGATAAATTCCCTATGTATCCCTATTACATCCTTTGCCGGCGGGCCGGTATGTCACTATAGGCTTGTCACTATCTATAGGCCTAGAGTAGAATATGACGCCTACGCAACCTACCATGGCAGTTTCCGAAAATGAGGGGACCTCAATATACGATAATCCTTATTAAGGGGACCCTGGGTTTGGGTATATAGGGGTTATATAGGGATCAGCTACTATTTAGGGTTCGGGGTTTAGGGTTTGAACTCTTCCTAAACAGGAACCAGAAGCTCACGACCCAAAACGGGCGTTAAACCCTAAACAAAACATCCTAAAACAACCCTAGACACTAAACCCTAAATAGTTTCCAGTCTATTTTCCATTATCTCCATATAACCCCTATATAACCCCAATATTTTTGAGAAACCCCCAAAACCTAAAACCTAAGCCCCAAACCCTAAACCCTAAAACCCTAAACCCTAGACCCCTAAGCCCTATAAACCCTAAAACCCTAAGCCCTAAACCCTGAACCCTAAACCCTAAACCTTAAACTCCTAAACCCCCTAAGCTCTAAACCCTAAACCCTTAACCCTAAACCCTAATCCCTAAACCCTAATCCCTAAACCCTATAAACCCTAAACCCTGGCTTCACGGAGCCTGGAGCTGCTCTTGCCTACGCGAAAAACTGGAGAGATCGGACACCAGGGTGTGGAGGTCGATGCCTAGGGTTTAGGGCTTTAGGGTTTAGGGGTTTAGGGTTTAGGGGTTTAGGGTTTAGGGTCTAGGGCTTAGGGTTTAGGGCTTAGGGTTTAGGGTTTGTTACCATCACTTAGGATTTGGTGGGCGGATTTCGGGCTTTGAAATTCTGAAATGATGGCAATTGGGGAACCCTAAGTAATGGTAAGTTTATATGAGCTTGAGGGTTTAGGGTTTGGGGAGTTCGAAGAGTTTTGAATTCTAACCCTAAACCCTAAACAGTCGTTTCCACTTTATTTTCATTATCCCATAATATAACCCCAACATACTAGAGTAGTTTCCATGTTCTTTTCCATTATCAAATTTTGAGGGGGCTTTCCAACCCACGAAATCCTGGTAGTGGAAAGCATGCATGTGCACTTGTTGTTGAAGACTTCGCCCGTACAGTTC
Source organism: Symbiodinium pilosum (assembly GCA_905231905.1). Classification (NCBI taxonomy): domain Eukaryota; class Dinophyceae; order Suessiales; family Symbiodiniaceae; genus Symbiodinium; species Symbiodinium pilosum. Next base: position 22,012 of record CAJNIZ010006358.1, read on the forward strand.
GTTCCTGCCCGAACATGTTAGACGGCATCCTTTACGCCACGTAGCCCGCCATGGCAAGACTTGCGGGCTACATGTAACCCCAATATATAACGCCAATATAATGTAGTAGTTTCCATTGTCTTTTCCATTATCCCTATATAACCCCAATGTATACCCTATTATAACCCTAACATACACCCTATTATAACCCTAACGTAAACCCTATGATAGTAGTTTCCATGTTCTTTTCCATGATCTCTATACAACCCCAACATACTGCAGCAGCTTCCTTTTACTTCATTCCCGTGGCAACCATCCTGCAGTATCTGCCTTGCAAGCAAGCGGCCTGTAGCAGCACCTGGACACAGAGCTGCCAGAAGCAAAGCTACGACATTGTAGTAGATTGTAGTATACTAAAGTACACCATAGTATGCTATAATATATATATATAATATAGTATACTATAGTACATCATAGTATACTATAATAGATGATAGTATACTAGAGTATATTACAATACATTATCGTCTATTATAGTACATCATGGTAGCCATAGACAATGTCTGCATACAGCATAACCCGAGCCTTTCATGCGCATGCATCCAGAGACAAACTGCGTAATCTCGATCTCGCGCTGGTTGGTCATCACCATCAAGTTCCTCCGTCTGATTCTACCATCTGATTGCAGCAACGCCTTTCCACTTTGAGGTCAGGAGAGGCGACAACAGAACTCAGAAGCCGTACGTTCTCTGGTCCCGTATCTTGACTTAGCTTGCTGTCCAATCTGGAATTTCAGACCAAGCTACTTGAAGAACTTCTTGGAATCGAAGATGTCCAGGCCGAGCGAAGCCATATTTCGGTAGCCGTTCTCCTGCCGGCTGCCACAGCCGTTGCAAATCAACGCAAAAGACGAGGGAACTTTCCTGGCTTCTTCATGCTACACTTGTCCGCACTGCCACAAAGACATCAGGATCTTGGGCTCGTGCGAACTGCAGGAAGTCATGGAACTCCACCCAGGAAATCTGCGCAGCAGTTGAGGTTGGTCTACACGGCATGTACGAGCTCATTCGGCAATCTTGCTGAACTACTGGCACAAGATAAGCCCAAGCCTACAAGCCGCAGCAAGTTCGTGCTCAACGGGCCTTTCCATCCCCATCTGCATCTATAATGCGGCAGGTGTCCCGAAGGCGCTCTGCCTGAACTTGAGCTTGGTCAGGGCCCTCGATCCCTCAAGGTTATATTGGGGTTATATTAGGGGTATATTGGGATAATGGAAAATAAAATGGAAACTACAGGGATTATAGGGGTTATATAGGGTCTATAAGCATCACAAAGTACAAAGGCAAACGCCCAACCTCTGTGCGCTCCTTCTTCTTTTGTTCTGCCAAAGCCAGCTCACGATCCGCTGCAGACACCTCGAGATAGGTGCAACAATTTGGGTTATTCCCCCTTACAGTAACAGTTACCACAAGGGGTAATAGGAATTATAATCGCCCCTTAATGAGGCCCCCTTTAAGGACAGTTACTGGGAGGGGGAATGACCCAAGCAACAATCGACAAAAGGCGCACCCTGGCCCGATGACTCTCACCATGCACCAGTCTGCCCCCAAGGTGCTTTCATCGCGTGGTCCACGAAAACCTGGGCTGCGGAAGGGGCCGCTACAGATGCTGCAGATCACTGTTGCCCTGTGTTCTTACCCACCGCTTCTGTGAACAAGCTGCGCCCGTCAGGACGTTGAACACAGCGAACTCGAAAAATGCCACCTCTGCAGCTGTCTGCTCGAGTAAACATGACCCTCCGTTAAGAAGCGAACAAGGCAATCTCAACCCCAAAAGCCGAGGCTCATAGAACAGGAAGGCTATACAGCTCATCTCGCCAGTGTACGCCTCAATGCGCAGCTGCTTGGGCAGTGGACTTAGCCAGCCTGCAGTCGTCTAAACTGGCCGCCCAGGGGCTAGCAGCTCATAGGGATTTCTCCAGTCCACGCCGCCGGTACTTGCCCTTGGTTGCACTGCATTTCTGTGAACTGCCAAAGCCGGAAAAAAACTCTTGCCGTGAATCAAAAACCATGTCGCAGCCAAACCAGCATCTTCTCTCTGACCGACGCATTGTGAGAGAAAGGTCTCTTTGATGATAACTTCCCGTCTCCCTGATGTCTTGTCCTAGGGGCTGGTACAAAGTCGCCATCGTCGCCTGGACCTGCAACACGTGCCACATCTGCAAGTGGGGTCGGGGAGCATGTCACACAATCAATACTCTATTCATATGTTGGTTATGTCAGGTTGTTCCAAATTCCTTTTCCCGAAAACTTAGCGACTGCCGCGACTTTCGCAGAGCTTTCTCTGGGCAGACCATGAGTCAAGACATGTCATCGCGCTTTCGCGCGGCTTTCGCGCAAAAAGAATACACCCCCTGGAACCGTGTGCTTCGAACTCGCCATGTAAAGAGAAGCAAGGTTTCAGAACAACCCTATGACTTCTGTGAGAGTCATGTACAACCGCACCCAGAACCCGTTGCAGTCCAAGCCGCTGAGCCAAAGTAGTACAGGAAATCGCGCTTGAGCTGGTCCCCCACCGGATCCTTCCAAAAGCACAAGCCAGGGGGGCTGAGGAGCTGTCTTGCTTGTACCAGGGTTGTCGTCGTGGCTTTTGGGGTCGCTTGTGGCATTGCGGCAGCACTGCTAGTCTTGGCGGGGGTTGTGGCGGCGGCGCTGGCCGCGCCAATCCATCATCTTTGAAATCAAGACGCTTCCATAGCGACCAGAGAAGGAGTATCTTTCTGGGGCCATACCGATCTGTGTGTTGCCCTTGAGGGTGGAACGATGACGCTCAACAAGCACAGATGCACAGCCAACCAGCGTGCCTGCTCAATGATGTACTCAGTGACCAACCTTACTTTTGGCAGCCCGTGCACTGCAAAATCTCATTTTGGCTGTTCTGCTATCCCCATGCCAGAGCAGGCAAGTGCTCAAAGATTGTGCTGTGGCATTGTATGGGTAGGTCCCAAAATTTGAGGTCCCATCTTGGTACGTACCCCTAAAATTATGTGCCGAAATATTGTCTATGACCAACAGGGGCCCATAATTTTGAGAACAACCCCTATAAAGCCCTGTAAAACGCTATAGAACCCTGTAAAACCCTATTAGGGGCCCATAATCTTGAGAACAACCCATATTGGCGTTCCGCTGTCACTGCAACTCTTGCACATGGATAGATCGCGCCTTCGGACATTAGGAAACTCATGTAGGGGCTATAGTATAGGGGTTATAGGGCTTGTAAAGGGATCATATAATAGTGGTTATGTAGGGATAATGGAAAAATGGAAACTACTCTTGAAGCAGTTGTAGCATGCCATGGACACTAACGACTGATAAAGCTTCAACAGAGCATCACGGAGCCAACGGTGCCGAGCTGCTGAACGATCAGCAATGAGAACACCAGAATCACGAAGAAGATGAGCACCAGGCACCTCATGCTGGACTAAAGGCCCTTCGCACGCAGGCTTGCTCGCTGTCATTGTCATCGACTACTATATGCGGCGATTGCGATCTTGCCCACTCGCATGTAGCTGCTCTAGCCGACTCTAGCCGCTTCTAAGGATGTTCGTCGTTGCGCCGATCCGGTCCCGCTGCCCCTCTACTCCCCCACCTGCATCGACATTGTGCACCCTCTGCTTATCTGTTCTTGGTCGAGAAGCCAGAAGAGGGAGCTGAACGACCAAATGATGGAGAACAGCATGCAGCGGAGATCTCGAAACACCCGGATTACCCGGACAAGCCTGGCAGGCTGCAGGAAGTACGTCAAAAAAGGGAATCTCTGCAAGCTCTATGACCAAATTCCTTTGAACCTTTCGTAAAGGTCACCTTGTGCTATCGCAAACTGACGCGGACCCAGGAATAGCTGACGCGGAAGCGCATCTGTTCATGTTAACTGACGCGAACTTTTGCGGATCGATGTTAAAGACAAAGAAAAGTTTTCATCGAGTGGGAAGCAATTTTGGGGGGAACGCCAGCTGGACCATGCGCTGATTTCCTTGCATCGCAAGGCATGAGAGAGTCTGAGACAGCTTCTCTCGGAAAACGCCTACTACAGTACTTCTACAACATAAGCGCCGGCATTGGTCCTCAAGACTCAGGGTTGGCTAAAAGCGAGTGACAATGCTTGTGACAACACACACCCATTGCGAGTGAGTGACATGAACCATTCACGGTCAAGTCCCAAAATCTGTCATTTTCTGAGCAAGCTGCACTGCTCTCGGCCCTACGCTTACACCAACACTGCGCATTGAAGATTTGCCTATACTCTAGAATGCCATCTAAACTGCTTGTGGAGGCCTGAGACTTGGCCCCAGAGCAGGAGACAGCAGCGGCGGCTAAAGATTCACATTCTGGGCAATTTTTGCCAATTCTTCCTCATGCGACTTCAAAGCAAACCCTCGCTCTGCATGTACGCTGAAGTTGTCTGAGCAAGACTCGACAACGGACTGAAGGACCAGCGCTTTGCGGACCAAACTCCCCAAAAGCATGTCATGCTTCTGACCGCCAACAATCACACGGAGGCGCCAGTTGGTCCTCACAGCCTCTCTCTCAAGCTACTGTACACCTCAGCTTAAGAAATGTCCAAGTAAACGGCAAAGCCCACTTCCAGCACAGAAATATCAACCCGCTCGTGATTGCAAAATTCAAAGCGGCCCGCGCAGTGTAAAGCGGCAAAATTATACAATACGTTGACAAAGCTATCATTCGTTTCAGAAGAGCTCACAAAATCAAGACATGTCTTACATGACGTCTGATTCTGGACCTAAGTCCCTGGGCCAGGGGGTTCCCTTGTCCAAATATGAGGTGAACATTACATGCTTCGAAAGATACATCTCACAACGCGTCTTGGTCTTGGAAATCTTTCGCCGAACATTCGAGCTGCAAGTCATGACACGTCCCTGTGGCAAAGCCAAACAAGCGCATGCTGGCCTGAGGATACGCGAGACCTTCACGATGCGCAGCGACCTCGTCAGCTCCAAACTGGGAAGCTTGTTTAGTGCAACTTAGTGTCAGATTGTAACTCTCCAAGCCTTGAAGGCCTTTGCCTGTAAGACTTGACATTGCTGCACCCTGCTGATGCCTCATGAAGTTCATGTTGGCGCTGTGTCCATCAGAGAACCTGAAGCCAGCTCAGTGTTGGCGACTTCATCGCTGCTGTGCGCAAGCTGCGTGATTTGCGAATTTCAGCAGTTCAAGCCTGCTCCCACCAAAGTGAAACACAGCATCCAAGTGTTACCAGTGTAACTTGCTTCTGGACTGCAAGCAAGCCACTCCAGGAAGAAGACCACCAGGTCATAGACCGCGAGGACGACCAAGATTAAATCAAATACGTTCCAAGGAGCCTCCTGCACAATCTGCTGGGCTTCGGTAAGCCCGTGGACTGAAGGGCAAAGAAATTGCAGTAAGTGGGCGTATCGGTAACTATGTGTTGTGCGCATGAACTGATGCACCAACAGCGGCTCCTCGTTCCAGAAGAAGTACGCTTTGTGGACTTTTATTTTCAGTCCAGACTCAATAAGATAGACGGTGCCTCATCGGTAGGACGATGAAGTCGCGATCGAATGCCACCAACCGCAATTGCCAGTCAGAACATCTAGCAATTCCAGCATTCCCCAGAATGTGCAGTTGAGATTCAAAAGAAAATGTCGAGAGCGGAAACTGCCTCGGAAATGCTTTGTGCTACTCATGCCAGCGCCACAGAAATTCAGCAGCAGGCTACTGGCTGCAAACTGGCAAGAGGTTTTATGAATCGATATGAAGACTGAAGTCTTGGTCAGACATTTTCAGATATGTCCTGCGAGCGATCTGCATGCACAGGTTTAGAGGTGGATTTGATCTCCAAGTTGACAAACCTTGCTTCCTGCGGCATAGGCACATAAGGAACCGAGAATGTTTCATTTTCCATGGTCCAGTTCGCAGTGTACAAGATGGTGAGCACATTCCTCAGTGTTTCCAAACACTTACGATGCTCCTTGAGCGTGCCATAATACTAGTCTGCCGAAAGCCAGCTTCGGCATGCTCCATGCTCCATCCAGACCACGGCATCTGAGACCATCTAGGCCAAGCATCGCCAGGATCACCAGCGTGCAAAACGAGCCTCAGGAGACCGAGAGCACCCTGGAACTCGGGTTGCGAAAACATGATACAAGCATGGTTGTTAAAAACATGCCATGTGCCAATAGCATCCAATAGCCTGCATCACATTAATTTGCCCTGCTCAGAATGCAGGCAGGTCTCAGAAAAGGCTGCTGTTCAAGATGGCATGACAACAGCCGCGTCTTTCCTTAGATTGTTGAGCGCTCCTGCACTTGGTCAAGTGGCCTCTTCAAGACTCTGTGAGAAGACATCTCAGGCGGGCACAGGCTCGTGAAGGCCTAAGATGGCTATGGCAGCAGAAAAACAAACCCGGAAACCTCTCTCTTCTCAATCTACATATCTCCATAAAAAGGTCCCCAACATAGACCGAACGCATTGGATCCCTATTATGGGACACCCTAAACCCAGAATCTTGGCCATCTCTCAGCCACTCACTGCATAGCCACTGCATCCAGGAGATGGCATAATGCAATATCCTCAGGGAAGGAAAAAATCAAAATCCGAATCCAGGAGCAGCACATTACCACCGCCTCGTACCACAGGGGACACGGCTGAACCAAGTGCGCAACCTGCCATGGGCTGGAAGATTCCAGCAGTTCTACCATTGTTCTACCTTTCTTATCTTGGCTTCTCAAAACTGATTCCCCGCAGGTCAGACGCAGCCTGTGGCTGCTCTCCATGGCTACAACAATGTTCTCGAGTGCTGAGGTCCTGCCAAGTCCAACTTAGACTTGAAGTCCCCTGACTACGTACTGGCTCAGCATGCCGGGAATCTCACAAGAGAGGCGCAAGCTTCCGCGCAACGGCAACACTACCCAGGCGCGCCAGCAGCAACGTCAGCTTTGGCCCGGCAGCTCGATTGACGAGCTCTGGGGGGTTTACCCGAGCTGCTGCACATCGCGGCGGGTGCCGCCACGGTAGAATTATAGTATTATGGTAATATAGTATTTAGCAACAAAAAATAGAGTCTGATAGAGAGCGTCATACATGTTCCTGCCTTTTTCACAGGCGGACGAGCTGCGGGCTCTTGCTTCGTCTTGTGTCCGTTGGAAATCATTCCCCCTCCGCCCACGGGCTTTTAATAACAGGCTCTCACGCGGTTTCTGCAAAGACCTGTGGCGCCTGTCAGCAGGGCTTGCTGCTGCTGCTGCTGCTGCTGCTGCTGCTGGTGCTGGTACAAGCTTGTTTGCCCGAAGCTTTCCGCGAGGATTTTCCGGACGACGGCTCTTGCTTCAGCCAAAGGAGTTGTAGTCTTCGTCTTGGGAACAATCTCATTGAGTCCAGCTTGGGCAAGAGCTTCCGCGAACAAAGAAACCTTCCGCCAGCTTCCACACACACCGTGGAAAGCCAATTCCGGAAATACCGCACGATCATACATTCGCAGCCAGTCGTGTTTCCACAACCGCCTAAACGCACGCAAGCTGGCAGACTGAAGCAGCCTGCCCCATAGACCCATGTCAACTCGGTGGCAACCTCCTGAAGGCTGCTTGGATTAATAATGGAGAATCAAATGGAAAAGAAAATGGAAAATGAAATGGAAACTGGGATTATAGGGTAGTTTATAGGGCTTAGGGTTGCCTCGCCAGCCTTGGAGTAAAATCAAACAACCAATCAGCAAAGACCCCATTGCAAGAGTCTTGAGAGGCAACCTGAGGCACAGAACCAAGCACAAATGCGGTGTGCCATTAAAACTCTGCTATATTCATGTTTGCCAAACGCAAGATGCTGTAGGTCCTCTTCTCAAACTCGCGTACAGAATGGAGTCTCTCATCCTCGTCAGAGATTCCACCTTAGAGGGGGCCCACTGGCAAGCTGTGGGCGCTCCGACATCTGGGCGAAATTACAGAAGCATGCGAGCTATAGTCCGAACTCCTAGTATCACCCTGAATGGCCCCTGTAACGCTCCCCTATGTAATCCCCTATATAACCCCTTTAATGAGTTGAGACTATAGCTCATGTCTTGACTTCTGGCCCAGCAGCTCTTGCCTCTGGAGTGAGTGCTGCCAATCTTTCTATGACTATGAGTGGTGCTCGGTGAGTGGCTGACCTGCAACAAGCTCTGGACGGCATATTTCTGGTGGCAACGACACACTCAAATGAACTATGAGACTCTAGCAGCTCTGTCAGTCAGCTGCCCTACTGAAATCGTTGCAAGCCCCTGTTGTCAGCTACTGGTTTCCATTTTCTTTTCCATTATCCCTATATAAGCCCAATATATACCCTATAATCCCTGTTTAACCCTAAACCCTAAACCAACAAGTCTGATGTGACAGTCAGGCTAGCCTTTCAGAAGATTAACACGGCTGCGGGGTGGCGAGGGGTGGCCCTAAACCCTAAATAGTAGCTTCCATGTGTTACGGTGTGTTACCATTACTTAGGGTTTTGGGGGGGGGGGTTAATTTTGAGCTTGAACTTTTAAATTTTTGCAATTCATTAAGGAACTTTGGGGACCCTAAGTAATGATAAGTTTTTGAGGGTTTAAAGTTTAGGGATATAACCCCAACAATATAGCATAGTAGTTTCCGTTTTCTTTCCATTATCCCTAGAAAATCCCAACATACTATAGTAGTTTCCATGTTCTTGTCCATTGTCCCTATATCACCACAATATATACCCCAGAATTCCTCTCTAACCCTAAACCCTATGTAACCCCACTATAGCAGTTTCCATGTTCTTTGCCAGTATCCCTATACCCCCCCCCCTATAATCCCTATATAATCCCCCTATAATCCCTACATAACCACCTTCTAATCCCGAAATCACCCCCTATAATCCCTATATAATCCCCCTATAATCCCTACATAATCCCCCTATAATCCCTAAAACCACACCCCTATAATCCCTGTATAGCTGGCATGTTCAGACTCCAGCAGCCTCTCCCTGGCCGTCGTCGTCTTCCTCGTGGACGAACTGTTTCATGCCTGATGGCTTCCAACTGGTTCACTACTATTACTTGGGGGGGTCAGGGGGACTTAGTAAGTAGGTTAATAACCCCTATAGCCCATGTAGTAACTCCATTTGAGTAGTGTTTTTTTGGTGGTTGAACCTAGTAAGATTATATTCCTTATATAAAGTACTATACCCCAAAAGGAGGATATGATCTTACTCTGTATTGGGTACCATAATATCCCCAAATAAAATACTACTCAACTGGTTCACTACCATTATACTGCGTTGCTGTTAAGGAACTTAAGTTCACTAGAATCAGGAAACCCACTGTACACCCATGTTGTGGTAACTTAAACCGAGTTCACGAAAATCAATCCAGATTGGACCTGACAAACTGGCATGGTATGAGCCACAGAAGCCGAGGGGCGAGTTGCTGCCTCAGTGGCAAAGTCCTCAAAAACCATCATCTTTTCAGACCTTTCCAAGTCATGCGCCTATCAAAAACGTGGGAGAGGTGGCGGGGGGGGAGGGGTAGAATTGGGATAATATAGGGTAATATAGGGTTGTAAGTTATACGGGGTTGTATAAACACCCTGTATGGAACCCTCCGTAACCTTCAACCTTATCGTCTTTTTTACTCCTTATCGTTTTACAGGGTTTGGGGCTTCCCTGCTTTTCCAAGTCTTCAACAGAGAGTAATTAAGAAAGGGCTTAGGATGAAGGAGAGTTCAATGGCTTCCACAAGGAATATGAGGGCGGCGCTGCCAACAAAAAGAACAATGAGTCAGGTAGTTCTGACCGTACGGGTAGGAGATGGAGTGGGAATCGATGGACCCTCTCTCTCTCAGTATGGCAGATAGCGCAAGTACTGCTAGCACTTACTGGTGGGACTGGTCCTTCAAAACGGCCTTTCGTGAATCCAACTTTTTCGTTTTTTGTATCGTTTTGGGTCCCTCGTGGTCCCATGATCTGGGGCCATACTCAAGAACTTGATTACACTGGTACTGGTCTATGATGGCGCGTCAGAAGACTACCATATATATATATATATATACATATATATATGGTTGGTTGTCAAAATTATGGTCCCTTTTTGGATCCCTACTATAATACGGCCCCTAATATTTGGGGTACCCAAAAAAGGGACCATAATTTTGACAACCACCCATATATATATATATACACAATCCTAGGCCCTTAAAAGCGGGGGGGAACTTCAAACGTCAACCCCGGGCCTTATCGGCTGCAACGGCGATGCGGAGCTGTTCTGCGTGTCCTGCACATAGGGTTTAGGTTTTTTTTTTTTCTCGGACCTTT
>CAJNIZ010006358.1:36252-47079 GCA_905231905.1 Symbiodinium pilosum
TATAACCCTAGTATTACCCCAATGTTCTGCCTGCAGAGTTCTGAGTCTCTAGCGCAGCTCCGTCGTCACTTTTCGTGTGGCCTGGCGGTCGCCACGGCTGAATGCACAGCCAGTTTTGGGGTATCTGAAAGGGTGAGACGTAAGGGACTTGGGCATGCATAAGCACTCTTCCCTGCTATGTGTGAGGTCGCAACATGTCACAACGTTACATTTCCGTACCATTAGTCGCAAGACATAGGAAGTCGAAAGCACAGCAAGCAGGCCAAAAAGTTGCTCAATGCAGCCCCACCGCCTGGCCATCACCGTGCGTGCTGGCCTCAGTAAGGCTGTGCATGGGCCAGGTATGCCATGTCAAGCGTTCGCAGTGAAGCCATTGTTCTACATCGCCATAACCAGACGATCTCCTTGAAATCCCAGCGCTGCATGGTTGACAAGCCCTGAGGGTCCGCGCAATGCTTGGCCTTTTTCTCACGGAGTCGGCTCCTCGCTAGCTTTGAGCAGAAGCCGATCATGCACAAGGAAGGCTTGCCCAACACAGCTCACTCCACCAGCCGTGTTTTCATTTCAAGCGCCACACTTTCTGGCAGGCATGCTGAGTAGGCCGCGTGTGGCAGCTTGCTCCGTGGTGGCATCGCCATCCACAGAGAAGCGAAGGGACATGCTCAGGGGGACCGACAAGCAACTTGCCTCGCTACACCTCACTGCTCAGTTTGATCGTTTGCGGACAAGATTGCGTAGGGCATGGTTCAACGCAGAGTTGGCTTCCTGCTTGTGATACAAGAAACTGCTCATGGTCTCGCACCATATCTGCTTTGCCGTGCTTTTATCTGCCATGTGTTTCCACTAAATCTTGAAGCATCAGGGGAGCCAAAGGCACGTCGCGACAAAAGAAATGCAATGATTGACTCCCTGATGGACAAGGCCCTCAGACTGCAAGGCGCGAAAGCAAGATTAGCTAGTAGACTATTGGGGCTTTATAGGGATATTGGAAAAGAAAATGGAAACTGCTATAGTATAATAGGGTAGATATTGGGGTTATGTGACGGGATCATGGAAAAGCACATGGAAGCCAAAATTGCTTGCGAGGACGGACACCGCACTTCTTCGACAAAGCCACCTGCAGGTCTTAGCCCACATCCCGTTTCGAGATTGAGGGCCTCGACATTTCTAAGCCCGGTCGGGTGATGCCTTGGCTTTCTGACCTTCGCAGAAATCATGAGGTCCAAGATTTCACGCAACAATGCATAGTTTAGGGTTTAGGGTTTAGGGCGATGAAAGTAATGTTTAAACATGAGCATGCAAGCTGCCCTGGAACTACTGACCAACATATACCCAAATATACTATGGGCGTTTCCATTTTCTTGTCCATCATCCCTATGTTTCCCCCCATTTCGCCCCTACATCATCCCTGTATAACCCTTATGCAATCCCTGTACTTTCCATGTTCTTTTCCATTATCCCTATATAACCCATGTAGTCCCTATACCATCCCCGTAGAGTGGCCATGGGACCCCAACAGAACGTCCCCACGGTACCCATCTTGGGTCACGTAGAGGGAGATGCATGGAGAAGTGATGCCATACATGGTAGTTTCCATAGAATTGGAGGACCCCAAAAAAGACCCCAAATGCTGTCATCCTTAACTGTGGGGACTCTCAGTAGTGGTACCTCGAATTTTGGGAAACCCCCACGTTGGTGCTGGGGATGGAAACTACCGTTTAGTGCACCTTGGGTGCTCAGCAATGTCTGAGGCGTGTTTCGCGTTGGAGGTGGAGGTCGGACGGTCGGCTGGGTCCCAGTAGGGCGTGTTTTAAGACCTCTGAGCTGGTGTCCACCACCTCCCATTCAGGCATGCTGCATGCCGGTGAGGGCAGGGGACTTGTGCCCTTTGAGAGGAGAATACTGACTAAAGCCGAATAACAATTGCGTGTTGCAGGTCCCAAGGTTCGGAATTTAAAGACCCCATCGACCCTGCGTATGGCAACTAAGCGCAGTGGTCCTACTTGGGATGAGTGTCAAATGATAGAACATGATTCCGTGAAACAGCTATTGAGGGGTAGCATCACCTCAGGTGCACCTTGGCTCCGAAGCTGTTTGACAGACCCTATATTACAGTATACTATAGTACTATATTTCAGCAATATATTATGGTAGTATATTTTAGTATTATATTTATGTAATAGTAATATAGTGTAGTCGTGCATTATATTATGAGGGGAACTTGTCCCTTAGATTGCGTGGCTGCAAGAAGCATCGGGGCCGAACGGCTGCAGGCTATTGAAGATCCAGTCCATGAATTCCAGACCAGCCACCTGCAGCATGCGGGTTTAGGGGTTTAGGGTTTAGGGTTCAGGGGTTTAGGGTTTAGGGGTTTAGGGGTTTAGGGTTTAGGGTTTAGGGTTTAGGGCTTACGCAAGAACAGCAGAGTAAAGCCAGGTATTCCTAGGGGCAACTGATGGTTTCTGCAGATAGGGGGGTAGGTCATGCAGGACCAGAGCGAGAGTATCACCTGAACGGAGAAGCTGTCTCCAGTTCCCCTCATAATATATAATGTACGACTATAAAATATTACTATAATATAGTATTATAGTATACTACTATAATATGTTGGTGAAAGATAGAAAAAATAGTATCCCTAAACCCTAAACCCCAATATAGGGTCTCTCCCAGTAAGAATCCGGGAAGCCGACCAGACCGGAAGCAGACTTTGGAGTTGCGCTCAGGAGCTGGTCTATCTCCTGCAGTTCACATAGGGGATATGTAGGGGATATATTCCCCGAGGGGTCCAAGGACCCAAATAATGGGGTTTTACGGCCAAACACCATTAGAATTCTAGTGTTTGGGTACTTAAACCCTATTGTTTGGGGCCTTGGACGCTTACGGTTCACAAGCAGAAGTTTCGGGCACCACACCCTTGACTGCACAGTCAGCCTTATCTGGCTCACCCACCGTTTTGAATGGAAAGCGGCCTGCTCTTTCAGCGTGGGGTCGATGCACTGCAGGAACTTGCGCAGGTCCTCCGCTTTGTCAAACCACACTCAACAACATTGCTGCCATTTTAGTGTCAACTCTCTTCAATTCTGAGCTCGCTGGGCCTCCACTTTCAGCACGCCCTCGGGGCCAAGAGCTTGGCGGAGTGTCCTTGGTCGCACGGCATTCTAGTGCTCCTGACATCTGCATGTAGAATCCTGCTGCACACCTTTAGGCTGATGAGCATGCGCTTGTATGCAGCTCTAGAGCAGCATGCCCTCATCATTCCAAGCCAGGTCGGCCAAGACATGATGCCCCGGTGCCGGCACTCTACAGACCTGTGGCATAAGGTCGGCGCACTTTGACGTCCTCCCTCGTCTTTGCCTTGCCCACTTGGATTCAGACTGTCCGACATACTCTCAGGAAAGATCTTTTTCACTATTTGTTCCATCTCATGACACGAACAAGAACGCAGTGGGATGAACTCACTGAGGAAGCTGCAAGCAAGGTGGCACCGATGCGTTTTACACCGAGTTTCTCGCAGTCCGCCTGGCACCGACCCTCCCAGCTACTCTTAGCTCCACTAAACAATACATCTGGGGTGCTGACCTGCTTATGGCCACTCAAGCTTATTTGTGGGACATAAAGAGATCAGAACTACAACAGTTATCAATACTCCAGCGGACTTGGCCGTATTCTTTTCAGCGGCTCGAAGCGCTGCCCTGTCTGGATTGTCCAAACTCCGTGTCACGCCAAAGCTAGCTGTGATGACTGCTTCGCCGGATAAGCAGCATGGAGCAACATGTCTGGACCCAACCTGAGAACATCTTGAATGGCATTGGCTATGTGTACGTGGATTGTACATGGGAACCTTGTAGGCCACTTACTTGGTCCAGCCCGCCGGTCCATGCTCTTGTACCCCCGCAGCAAAGGAATCCCGTGCATGCAGCGAGCGGCTCTTAAGCACATCGACTTGTTGCTTGTCTCGCTCACACATGCAAGTGAGCAGGCAAGTCTGCAACGCTGCAAGACAAGGCGATTCAATGAAAACTCTTGGCTGTGAGCTTGAGGCACCCCATCCGACGCTACAACGGAGACCTTCCTGGGATGTAGAATTCATTAGGGGGACTTTCGGTTTTCGCCCGATTTCTGGCCTGCATGGCACCCTCGCCATTGCTGGGGGCCATCATGAAACGCGCCGCAGCTGCTCCAAGCAACTGCCAGGGAAGCTTGGCAGACATGGAGATCATCCCCCATAGCAAGCTGCATGCGGCATAAGTAATACTTGTAATAGTGGTAATAATAGTAATAGTAAGCTTGTGGAGTGTATCCTTCATGGGTCTACCCTACGAGTACCTTCTTCATCTCAGAACTAAGATGCCAGTTGAACTGACCCGAGTTTGGGCGCAACGGCTCTTCTGACGGCCTCAACCGCCGTGTGCAAGTCTCCTGGCAATCGTCTTTATTCCATGCTAAGTCATGAAGGGACTCCGGCGAGGTATTCCAACTGCTTCTGCGCTGAGAAACAAGAGGAGCCACTGGACTAGGAAGATTCCTTTCTATCTGCTGCCCTGTCTTGCCCCAAGGATTGTAGCTGTCCTCTCTTAAGCGCGGGAAGCAGCTTGTATTCAAGCCTCGAGACCTCGCAGGTGTCAAATGCTTCAAGAAGGCTATCCTCCTTTAGCGGTCAAGGTTGTGGAAAGCTGGTCAAAGCGCAAAAGTTAGGCCGCTGCATCGACAACTGACTCGGAGAGATAGGAGAGGTGGGACGGATTTTCCAGCAGGACGTCCTGTAGGTGAAGGCTGCCAAGAGAATGAACTAGCGATTCAGCAACTGTTGGCCACAGGCATACACGTGACTGGCTGCGCACATGCAAGGACAGGACAACCGCCTCAAAACATACGTGCCCTGTACAAACAGGGCCATAGAAAAATGAAGTTGCGAGTCCTCGAGTCTCTAATTTGGTTCAATGCACCTGCTATTCTGACGGGAAAAAGACCCCTCTCGTTCTTGTAGTAGCTGTAGTAGTCTTCTAATACTCTTCTACTGTAATACCATCGAAAAGCACGCCACTCCTCAGGCAAACCATGCAGCACACAAGCTCAACGACATGTCCAAATCCTCGTCACTGCAGGGCACAACCACGGATCCCAGGTTGTCTCGGAAGGGCTGCTCAGAGTTCTTGTAGAGCCTCGTTAAATGCGTGAAATGCGTGAAGTCTCGCTGTGTGATGACTCTAGCCCAGCAAAACTCTCGGCTGAGAATGTGGCGGGAGGTCCCGCGAACTGCAGGCGTGGAAGACACAGAGCTGGCGCCCTGTCAAGTCACTTGGTCAAAATTGCTGCTGGCGTAACCAGAGCAGCTTGCAAAAAAAATCTGCATTCGGCTACGTACTGCGTACGGACACAGAGCTGTTCAATGAACAAGGTGATGGGACTGCCAGCAGGCCTTCCATGGAGTTGGGGAAAGTCGCGGCGAGCGTGTCGCGGCAACTCCGCGCCACCTGCATGTCCACGACCATGTGCATTGGATTCCCGGAGCAGCTCGCCATACTGAAATCTTCACGAATCTTCCACCAAGCAGCAAGTTGGTAGTTTCCCAAAGAAGCGAAGCCGAAATATAGACCCCAAAATACTAAAAATTCAGAGGTCCCCCAAAAGATGTACCCCTAATTTGAGAAACTTTTCCACCATGTCGTTTACAGTTCAGGATATCAAGATCGCGTACGCTACACTAAAAAGTATAAAAGAGGGCACCCCGGACATTACTGGTTTGAGTTAGTTTCTGAAGACCCTATTAACTATACCAATCACACCCTCAACGATCACAACCGCAGAAGAGACTTCTTAGGATATGAACAAACTATACAGGCAAAACCCGCCACACAAACAGCACTTGGAGTCTGCGCCGACGCGTCGGCCGGAAATGTTTAAGAGTTTCCAAAAGAGTGTTGGGAGTGCAAGGCAGCTGTAAAAACCCTAAATCCCTAAACCCTGAACCCCACAACCCCTAAACCCCCTAAACCCTCTAAATCCTTTAAAATTTAGGAAGCTCCCATTTATGTCCTTCCGTCATGCGCCACTGGCGAGGCCCAGGCGTGGGCAGATCCATGCTGGCCAAGCTTTACCCTGCATCTTAATGGGCAGTTCTCAAAAGTATGGTACCCATTAGGGTAATAGTAGGGTTATATTGGGGTTATATGGGGGATAATGGAAAAGAAAATGGAAACTATTATATTGGGTTATATGGGTGGTTCTCAAAATTATGGTTCCATTTTGGTACCCCTACATATTAGGTGCCGTCATAGAATCTATAGCCAAAAGATGCCAAAAGGGGTCCTTTTTGAGAACAGCCCTAATAACGCGCAATGCAACTTGAAAGCTGCTTGCAAGGTGTCGGCGTTCGCCTTCCCTTCGAAGCTTGTGGGGACCAGCGTCACTCCAGGATTAGGGGCCTGGAAGTATTGCCCAAAGCTTACCTAAACCCCAAAATTCTGTGAAATAATAGCCCTAAATCCCTTAAAAAATCACCAAAAAAAAACGTTATAGTACATACTTCTGGCGTTCAGGTAGTTCCCCCAAAGCCATGTCTTAAACCATCTGTTGGGCTGCGGCTCACCTTGGGGTTTGCCTTGCAGCTTGGCAATAGTCGCTTGGTGGGGGATCGTGCCAATAATCAGCTATAGGGATCATAGCAATGGAAAAGAAAATGGAAACTACAGGGAATAGGAATTCTATAGGGCTATATAGGGATTATAGGGTTATATAGAGGCAAAATAAGGATAATGGAAAAAAGAAAATGGAAACTACTATACTGGGTTATATGGGGATTATGAAACACTGTATTGTTAACTAGTATGAGGGATTCTGTAGGGTGTATATAGGGTTATATAGGGGTAATCGAAAATAAAGTAGAAACTACTATATGACATTCACAGATCCTTCACATACTCAAACAAATTGCACGTGAGCACTCTGTAGCTCTGTAGGTGTCCCAAACTTCTTAAGTGTTAGTGGCAGACTGGGATCTCCCGCGGTTGCGACTGGCGGCTGTGCTTGTATGCACATGTTGAAACCAGGCCCTATCTGATCCATGTGACCAGAAGAGGCACCAATAACAAAACGGGAATGTTCCGGCTTGCGGGCAACCACTGCCAGTTGCCAGTGTGCAAAAACTTCCTATTCAGTGCAGGTACACTGTGTATGGCAAATCCTGGCACACCTTACCACCTTATGTAACTGCTTTCTGAGCCTTAGCCCATTCATTCACTCATCTATTCATTCATTCATTCATTCATTCATTCATTCATTCATTCATTCATTCGTTTCCTGGCAACCTTGCGCACTTGATGTAAATCAGATTTAGGGCTTTGGGCTTCGGGAAAACAATCAGTGTGGGATCAAGCTGATGAACATGGCGCTCTTCTATTTCATCCTCTGTGACTGCCAATGGCATCTCCCAAGAAAGATCTGCACTCACTGATGAAAGTTTGGGATTAATAAGAACATGATCGCGCAGTACTTCTCCTTCTTAGTGGAGCCCGCAATCCAAGCTTTCTCCCGGAACAGATCCAATTACGCATGAACTGCAGCAATATTATGAACCTCATTCAAGACGACTTTTGCAACGTATTGCTAGTGTGACGCTGCTACGAGTTGTCCGCAACCAGTCCAGGAATCAGTGTCTCATTGTTGCACTAGTCAATCTCTAGCGGACATTTTCGATCAGAGCTTAGTTTGTAATAAAAGTTTGTAACAACGCAGCTTGGCTGTACTGGTATCCCAATCCAAAGCAGTATGCCAGCCCAAGCAGTACTGAAGGTTTGGGGTTTAGGGATTCCACACTTGACATCTGCACTTATGCTTGCGCAGATCAGGGGGCCCAAGACTGGCATACGAAGCAGGTTTTCTGCGACAAACTCAAGCACCCACCAGGGAACTTCATCCCAAACTGAGTAGCTTTTTTTTGCGACAGGTATAGTCAGCCCGGGATAGCTGAACCAGAAACTCGCAAGTCCGAAAGGTCGCTATCTCAAGGCTGCGGCAGCTGTCAGCAAGCTCAATCTTCAGCTTTGTCTCTTGCGCCACACTGGCTTGGATGGCTGCGTCTCACTCACGAGCATCACTCGGTAGCCCCTGCACCAATGCGAGCGCAGCGTTACCAGATTGGTGCAGAGAATGGCTTTGCAAGGGGGGGAAGGAGTTCCACTGGCAGTTCGATACAGCACCGAAAGCCTTCCAGATGTCGGTGTGACTTTAAACCTTGGCAGCCACAAGTCTGATTGTCTGGAGCCAAAGGAAAGCATGACAGCCCTCGGCTTCTGCAACGTCTAGCAGGAATGGCCAGAAAGTAAGCTTCGGTCTTGTCTGGCCTGGACTCAATGAAGTTCCTGCAGCAGTTGTGCTCTGATGAATGCGTGAGCTTCAAACGCTTCATGCCAGGCCCAATCATATTCTCTGATTCATGACTGGGCATCTAACCGAGATACATGGCATAACATAGTACAAGCTTCTGCGCTTGGTGTCCGTTTTGAGGCGAAAGTTGCCAGCCACACATGCAGAGCAGAACTGCCTCACTGTACCCAGGGAAGCGCTGAACCGTTCCTTAGCACTAACCAGTCACCGCAAGCTGCAGACTTCGCGCACATAAGCTTCCTAGGCGGGGTGCAATGCCCAAAGTGGGTTGTGACGGGCTTGGAATATGCAGGAGGGAGCCGGCGGCTAGAACCCCCCCCCCATGTGCGCTAGTCTCAGCAACAAAGTCTTAGCAGAAAATATGCCGCGTTTAGGGTTTACCGTAGGGTTCAGGGGTCCAGCGAGGATGATGGACGACAAAAGACATGGGCATTGGCAACTAAAGCAATAAGCATAGCGAAAAAAATTGAGGCAATAGCGCGTCTATGCTGAAAGTGGGAAGGGTGTAGTATCCCCCTTAGTAACCCCGTTTAGTAGTCCCCTATATAATCCCTCATACCCCCTTTTTAAGGAGTTTAGACCCTAAACCCTGAACCGTATACAACCCCCGTGGGTGCTACGGTAACTTCATGGAAAGGAGTTGGGCCTCCTGCTGTGCATCGACTGCGACCCCAGCTTACATGTCACTCGCAACTCCTGCTAAGGTCGACTAGTACCTAAACCCTAAACCCTCAACCCTAAAATCCTAATCTCTAAACCCTGAACCCTAGAACCCTAAACCCGCCAATTAAGCCAACCTGAGGTTTATGTTTTTTGCTGCGGATTTCACAGCTCCCCTTGCCTCATCAAGCACTAACCAATCAAACTGTAAATGAAAAGTTCTACGTATATGTGAAGCACGATTGCATTGGCAAAGAAGGAATTGACTGTGAAAGTTGAAACATATCATACTGTAATACTGAGTGCAAAGAAAAGGACACCAGAAAAACGATGACTGCCGTAGTAAAAACCATTTAAAAAATAGTTGTAGCAGCGACAGAATGATTGATGATTTACTCGCAGACTTAAGCGGGTAAGTAACCGCTTGCATATGCTTGCATCATCTGATCACTAAGCGAGCGATATTGCGTACCATCAGTAATAGAAGTTGAGGTTGAAGTACTAGCTGTAGGTGTAATAGTAGGTGTAGTACTAGTGTAATTGTGGTAGTAGTGTAATTATACTAGTAGCAGTAGTAGTAGTAGTAGTAGTAGAATGAATCAGCGAAGCCAAGAAGGCGGGAAGTCAGGAGCCTCAAGGCTCAGAGCCCTAAAGCTCCATGAAACTGGGCTGCTGTTAAGGAACTTAAGCTGAGTTACCGTAAATACGGATAAATAGGGTTTAGGGTTTAGTTTTTGTTGTTTAGGGTTTAGCGTTTAGGGATTAAGATACCATACTATGGGTATATAGCCAAAAATAGATAATAGAGCGCAAAACCCTACTCCTATTTCATTTCGCAAACACAAATGCTTACGGTAGCTTAGGTTTTCCAAGCTTTTGCTTACGACATGACATTGTTGTTGTTTCTGCTTACGCCGCTTACGCCGGCTTGCTGCAGCTGCAAGTGCAAGGACTAACAACACCAAAACAGCAGCTTGCGACGCGTACGGTAACAACGTTGCTACAGAATTGCTCACGACGCCTTTCGAAACACAACACTTTGCTTACACCAAACCTTGTTTCTGAAAGCCCGTGCCGTTTCTGAATAAGGAAGGTGTTGATCTCCGCTCGATAGGGTTTCCTTCTTCTTATGGCGACTGAAGTTAAGTTCTTTGACAGCAACCCAGTAC
The DNA here is from genome assembly GCA_905231905.1 of Symbiodinium pilosum. Taxonomy (NCBI): domain Eukaryota; class Dinophyceae; order Suessiales; family Symbiodiniaceae; genus Symbiodinium; species Symbiodinium pilosum. The sequence goes on from CAJNIZ010006358.1 coordinate 46,467, forward strand.
AATACATAGCGTGGATACTGCATCCACTAAGTAACAGTTGGAGCACATATACCAGATTATTAATATTCCGGACTTCTATTACAGACTGCTACTGGGTGGGGGGGAATACCCGATACATAGCCCCAAAAATCAGCAGCCGAAAGCATCTCAAGCTGTGGGGGCCCAGAGGCCAAGAGCCCAGCAGCCTTGATTTCCAGAAGCAAGGGGCCGACAAACCAGAAAAAACAAACAACTACGAAAACTAGAAATACTACTACGAATAATGAGAATACAATTAATAATAGTCATACTGTTGATAGCAAGAACGCCCACAGATCAATCAAACAACGCGAATCAGGAGATTCCATGCCCCAAACATTCGCAAAGAGAGGGGCCGATCAATTGGAGGCATGCCTACCTAAAATGGCCATGCCATTTTTTGAGGCCTTTCCATAGCGCTCTCAGGCTGAGCTTATGGTTAAGCAAGAGTGGGGGAGTGAACTTGCATAAGAGGGTTTCCCAAAATCGGAGGTACGTTTTTGGGGTTCCCTATAATAACGGCTATAGTATTTGGGGGTCTATATTGGGGTAGCCAATTTTCTCAAAATTGCCATATGGCTACTGATCAAAACCA
>CAJNIZ010006358.1:66181-88866 GCA_905231905.1 Symbiodinium pilosum
CTAAACCCTAAACCAAACCCCGAAAAAGTAGTTTATAACCCCTTGCCACATCGAAAGCGCGCTTGCGGGCAGCCAAGCAATTGTCTTGCCTCGAGGCAGCGATCAAAGAAGATGCGGGCCAAATCCTCCCAGGTGTAGGGTTTAGCAATAGCAAATAGTAGTAATAAGACTATAGTAATAATAACAGTAATAATAGTACTAGTAATAGTAGTAGTAAAGGAAATGATATTAATACTATTACTATTATAGAACTTCAGACAAAGGGGCCCTCAGCTGAAGATAGAGGCCTACAGATTGGGAACGCTGGAGAATCAGATGAAAAAGAAAATGACATGCAAAGAAGGCTCAGGTAGCGGTTTATAGGGTTTGGGCTAGGTAGGTATATGTACAATACTAACTGAGGGAGAACCCAGGTCATTCCCGAACAAATCTTCAGCTCTTCCATACCTAGGCCTTAAGCCTTCAGGCAGCCAGGGATGTGAGGGGCCTACGGGCCTAAGGTACATCATGGGATGAGCCCTCGTAAGAGGTTTAGAGAGTTTATTTGCCGAGAGACTCCGATATAGCGCTTGGTCTCAGAAGAATTGTACTTTCGAGCAGCGCGGACGAAAGCTAGTGTTCTATGCGAGGTTCTATAGACCCCAACAAACCATACTCCGTGTTGTTGGGACTCCCGAAAAAGGGATCCCGAGTTTTTGGGGGGCTCCTATGCATGGTGAACATGAAGGGACTCCGAACATGGCACAGCTTCCAGCACTGGCACTGCAACGGTCTAGGTTTTTAGGATTGTGGGTTCAGGGGGGTGTACAGTCCCCATTAAGTAGATAGACTATGGGGTATATGGGGATCTGATTGTAAATACCCAAAACCATATTCTATCTACGTAAGGGGAACTATAGGCCTTAGGAATCATGAGGAGAATCAAGGATTGGGGGGGCCTAAACTCTAAACCCTAAGCCCCCATGGTAAAAGTCTGTAGGGTCGTCTCGAGGTCTGATCTGGCAAACTGCTCTCCTTCTTCCAGGAAGTTTCTCCGATGGCCAAACGCACGTTTGGGGATACACCCTAAACCCTAAACCCTATATATCCCAATATTAGCCCTATGTACCCCCTCTATCCCCTAAAGCCCATAGGATTGAGGGTTTAGGGTACGGGTTTAGGGCTTAGGGATACGAAGGGCATGGAAGTCACAAAAGGATCATGGCGTCCCTCTGGAGGATTGTAGGTGGCTCTTGAGAAACCCATACTTACTCAGGGGTTAGTAGGGAATGAGGGATTATAATCCCGATATAATCCCTGAATAACCCCGAAACCATGATCTAATCCGTATATGATCCCTGGATGATATTTTCCTCTGTTCCCTGCAAACCCCCATTAAGCAGATTTGTCAGAACGCCCCTGACTGTCAGCAGTTTCATCCACCCGTATGTCATCTAAAACTGCGTGGCCCATTTGAGGCTCTGATCGCTATGGGTCAGGCATGAGCAACCATAGCCTGTGACAGTTCCCTAGCTGCAAGCAGCAACCGAAGTTTTGAGTGGGTGTCGAGGAAGCCGATAGTCAATTTTGAGAAAATGTGTAGCCCAGCTGTGGCGGTTGATTTGGGCACACAAACCAAAAGGCTCCATGTAGCTATATGGTATATACCTGGGCTCTAAAGTAATTACATGGGAACCCCTTTGGGGCCCAAGTATATACTATATAGCTACATGGAGCCTTTGGGAAAGAATCCAAGCCGCAATGAGGGTAATAGTAATAACAGTAATAATAATAATGATAGTAATAATAGTAGTAATAAGAGTAGTTAGATAATAGTAATAATAGTAATAATAATAGTAATAATCGTAATAATACTAATAATAATAGTAGTAAGCATAGAAATATAATACTCACCAGCACGCCCATCCCTGCATCCCTGGGCCTCTACATTGTCAAGGGGGTTGTCGTACACGACCTGGGCGTTGCAAAAAGGAGTAGGGCTAAGGGCTGAGTGTTGTTAGCTTCTTGGGCTCAGGGTTTAGGGTTTTATTCAGAACGTACTAATAATGGGGCTTCCTTATCTTTGTAACTTAATCTAAGTTCCCTAACAGCAACCCAGTGAACTGGGTTACCGTTCCAGGAGAAACATTTATGGAGCTTCCATTTCAGCTTCTAAAAAACCACTCAGCTTCTTCCGCATCTGATTCCGAGGTAGCACTACATCATGTTCGACTATGTCCCATATTGCGGGCTGGTTTCTTCCAGAAATTGGGTGGGGGCCCCGTTTAACCAGTCCCTACAATCAAACTCATGATATTTGGAGATCTATACATTCTGTCCTCTGTTTCTGGGAACCCTTAGCTGAATGCCAAACGGCGCGGTTGATTGCTTGTCAGGATGCGATGGAGTCAGATCATTCCTGCACGTAGCCACGTAGCTTGGGGGGTGGGGGGTACTTAGGTGGGTCCCCCGTACGGACCCCAAAATATTATAAAAGAATCCCAACAAAGGGACACTCCATTTTTTGGAGACCACTATAACCCGAGTTGATCAGTTCCCCGGGCCCAAACAATCTAGGCGGTCTTAACCCAACAGCGTAAAGTCTATCCACCTAGCTACCTCTTGTCCTCTGCCTAGGCGCAACTGCAGACTCATCATCATGGAGCACGCGGCCGTCAACAATGACTGGCTTCTCCTGCCAGCCCCATGCGCGTGGAGAGAGCGAGAGGCGAGAGAGGAGGAGAGAGGAGAAGAGAGAGAGAGAGAGAGATAGAGGAGAGAGAGGGAGAGACAAAGAAAGAGAGAGAGAGAGAGAGAGAGCCAACGCAACGCAGATTTCAGTAAGGATATGTTGCATATGCAGTAGGCTTGTCAGGCTATCAGCTTATATGAGGGGACTTAGAGTTAAGGGCTTGGGTATAACAAGTTACCATAGTGTTGATTTACGAAATCGGTAGAATGTCCTGCTGTCGACTCCCCAGCAGATTGCTGGGGAATGGTAGTTGATCAAATTCCTTTTCCCTGAGCCGCCATTATGAAAAACAATGTCCCCTAGATTTCCCCATACAGGGATTTAAAAACATTGAAAGGTTCCCCCAAAAGAACTTTAGATCAACCCCTGAAGAGCAGCAGCTCACATGGCAATGAACAGGTCCTTCTCATCCTCCGGCCAGTAGGTTGTCAGGACCTCATGCGGCTTCATGGATGAAATTCTGCACCACCCCAAGTGTCCTAAATCCTTGGAAATACGCTAGTTTAGGGTTTAGGGTTTAGGGTTGCAGGATTTCCCCATCAAGAGCGGCTCATGCCTTAATACAAGCTGGATGGCATTCCTTTGTGGCCAGCTGCGGCTTTTCTAACAGATCCAGCAGCAGAACCAAGGGAGGATACCTCATCCCTACCCTCGTCAATAGTGGGGATATATTAGGGTTATGTTGGGGTCACATTGGGATGATGGAAAAGAAAATGGAGACTACTACAGAGAATATCCGAAGGGATCACCAAGATCGAGACCACGGAAGTGAATCGCACAAATCTGCTTTCATCGCGGTCCATTTTTGGATCGTTTGGGGTCCAAGTTTTCTCACAATCTCATACTCTCACATAGATGTCACTCACGTCAGGGCCGCTACTGCCATTCGGACACACCGAGAATGTGCTACACTTATGAATTGGATCTTGAGGCACTGTTGTAAGATCGCGGTTTCTCCAGATGGAGGTCCCTAGGAGCCCCAAGGCTGTATCCTGCGGTTCAAAGAGGGATGTTGAAGCCTCACTAGGGATGATTTGGGGGCCTTTCGGGAATGTTCAGGAGACATCAGCCCCCTCCGACCCTTAGACCTAAAATTCCTAAAGGCCTAGAGCTCTGAACCCCAAATCCCTGAAAGCCCTAAGCGCCTGAAACCCCAAGCCCCACCCCTAACACCTCTAGACGCCTAAACCCTGAAACGCCACGCACCTAAAAGCCTCAAAGCCTGAACCCCAAGTCCGTAAACCCTAGACCTGGAACCCTAAACCCTGAACTCTAAACCCTACACCTTCAACCCTAGACCCTGAACTCTCAACCCTAAACCTTGAACCCCAAGCAAGGAACTCCGAACCCTAAAACTTTTACATAACCCTGAACCCTAAAACCCAACTCCCCCACACCTACCTTCATCCCACCTTTTGAGCCCCCCGGACAACCCTAAACCCTAAACCTTAAAAAACCCTTAACCCTTAAACTCTAAATTTAAACCCTGACTAAAGCCCAATTTCCACAACACCCTGAAACCGCCAAGAACCCCGCCTTGCCCTTGCCCACAGCCTGGCTCAGATGGCTTTTATGGTTGTTAGGAGGTTTAGGGCTTAAGGTTTAGGATTGAAGGCTTAGGGTTCAGGATTTAGGGTTAAGGATTTAGGCTTTGGAGTTTAGACTGAGCCTGCGAGAGTTCCAGATGCCAAAAAGGGTTTGGGATTTAGGGTTTAGGGTTCAGGATTCGGGGTTTGGATCTTAGGGTTTACACAGGGCTTAAGGTTTCGGTTTTCTGGTTGTTCGGAGGATAAGGTAGGTGCCCAACAGGTCTCTTAAACATCTTGGAGTTTTTCATCTGGTCAATGGCACAGGGTTGGTCCAGATCGTCCTAAAGAGGGTATTTGCTTAACCGTTTCAGGCGTCGGGTTCACGGGGTAAGGTTCAGGGATCATTAATAGGGAATGAAGGAATGGAAAAGAAAATTGCAACTACTGTTGAGGATCTTGCGTTGGGGGAATGGCAAAGGAATCGCGAGCGTGCGAGAGGGGCTACTCTAGGCTATAGGTTTTCATACATCCGTTCCCTCCTAACAACCACTGGACATTCTATTACAGCTTCATAACGTCAACTCCACCATTACGAATGAGCTCACGTGAGGTCGTTATAGTCTGAGTTTGCGCGGTAACCACGAAGTGGATGGACTTGCATTCACTCTGGTGGTGAGTGCAGACCGTACGCCGCTCTTACCCCCACCCTTTAACATCAGAGAGTATGGTTCACTCGGCAATGAATGCAAACCTCCCCGACTGAAAGCAGATTGCTTTTGGCGGCAGCCTGTCAATACTTGAGTCGGTGAGCTGCCCAAGAGTAGTCTATTTGGTGACCTCCGGTAATAATCAACGTTGAATTTCCAACACAGTATATAAGATCGTACAAGGAAATACTTGTTTTTGCGGGTGGAGGGGATTTTGAAGAGGACTCCACACTCACAGAAAAAATGATGACCTTGATTGATCCTGGGAACCAAATGTATTCTAAGCTTTCAAAGCTCAGCTGTAGAAAACTAACATCAGGTCTCCTGCGTTCTGGGCTGAGAGCGGATGGCGCTCCTTTCTCACCCGAACCCTCACAAAAAAGCAGCTGCAGCATGGACTTCGGGTCGGAAAGCCCCGACCGAAGGCAAACTCAAACCCGAAATCATAAACCCCTAAATCCCATATGAGCCATCGTCTAAACTCCTAGTATCCCCAATGGTAACAGCGTTAAGGAGTGTAGACAAGAGCTCATATACAGCCTAAACCCAAAGTGCATCTGAACGGCCTTCCAGCTAGCACCATACTCTCCGCCCACAGCCTGGATGGCTTGGGTGCTTCACAGGTTGGGGGGTACACCTAATGACCCTGGGAATATGCAAGGGTTATCAGAGAGAATATTGGTGACCCAAATCCCTTCATAAGGACCCTATAAGGGTCATGTCCTGATTTGGGGTTGGGCTTACCAAGCTCCTGTCCTTCTCATTAAGGATCCGAAGCGGCGTACAAGTTCCCCACCCTCTCAAGGACTCGGAAACTCCCATGGGCGTTCTAGGAGTTGAGGATTAAGGGAGAGCTGGAATTTATGGTTTGGAATTGGGTCCTGCCCCCACTCATTAACAGTCTATAATAGGGTTCATAACCAGGTCTGTATATACGTATATTATGAATATCATCCAGCCGTTAAGAAGCGGGGGCCGTATGCAAGTTTACAGTGTCATGGCGGAAGTACCTCGAGGGGTTGCTGGGAGGACGGATGCTTCTATCCCTATCATCGTGGGTTACCCTACTATCCCCCCTCTATACTACACCCCCTTGGTTCCCCCCTTAATTAAGCTAATTTGGGGATATAATTAATGAGGCCTGATTAAGGTTCACTACGGGCGAACCCGGGAGGGGTGTTTTTGAGGGGGGTACTTGGAGGGTCAGGGGGACTTAGTAAGTAGGATAATAACCCCTATAACCCATATAGTAGCCCCGATTATCCCCATTATTAACCTACTTACTAAGTCCCCTGACCCTCCAAGTAGGAGGGGAACCCATGATATCAACCCCTGTATTGGAGTACCTCACGGGCGTACTGGGAGGATGAACATTTCTATCCGTATCAGCCCCTGTATAGACATAGTTTCCATTTCATGCTCCGTGTCTTTATCCATTTGATTCTCCTCTTTAAGGTGTAAGGGACGGTTATGGACCAATCCGGCCTCACCCCCTCTTTGCTCTGACTAGAAGGATGGGCCCTGACGTTTTTGGGGATTACAGGGGCCCGTAAGGATATGCATGGAGTATATTGGAGACCCTAAACCCGAAACCCTAAACCTTAAACCCTATTATCTACAGTCATAGTTGTTATCTGTTGCATTCAGGTGCTTGTCTGTTTTCTCCTTGAGGCAAGACTTGAGGCTTTGAGCATGACTGCATGTCCACACTTCACCCCTCTATAGAAGTCCCTGGCCTTTAGTGCTGAACTTTTTCTGGTTGCCTGTGTCCGCGTGCTGTCAAGAGTACTCCGTCTGCCACTGTATGCGCCATGGATCCTACTACTTACTTGCTGTTACCTGGGAATGGGGGAATCTAATCTCTACGTGATCCATCCCTATACAACATATTCAACTATTGCCTACTAGCCATTAGCGTTTCGAGTTTAGCGTTGTAGCCTCTGTCGGAATTGGCACCTGCGCCTCCACAGGGCACAAATCTAGATCCCAATGTACTACATGTAGGGTTTAGGGTAGATACTTTTGTTTCCTGCGGGCTCCCAAAAGGAAACCCCTAGTCAGTTTACGCAAGCCTCCAAATCATCCCAACCCTAAAAATTGTACCCTAAACCCTGAACCTGAAATCTTAAACCCTAAACAAACCCTAAATCCTAAACCCTAGACCCTAAACCCCAACACATCACCAGCCAGGGTCGGGTTGCGTGGCGCTCGAAGAAGACAGGATTCTCAAAGCCGAGCTTGATGCCTGGCTGCCACCAGGGAGCTCTAGTGAAGGGTTCAGGGTTGCGGGTTGAGAGGTTTAGGGCCTAGTAGGGTTTTTAATTCTCAGGGTTGAAGGTTTGGGGTTAAGGGTTTGGGCATATCACCAGGATGTATAGGGATATGGTAGGAGTAGATAAGTATGGAAGCTACGATATGACTCCAGGCTTCTGGTATAGGGAGCCCACTACCCCTGGACTCAGGAATATACCCAAGTTGAAGAATCTCACAGAAGGGAAAGTATACATGAGATGGAAACTGGAGCTATATGGGGTGTATAGGGATAGGACACCTCGGTTGAGGAATAGACCCAAAATCATACTAGATATTTTGGGTACTGCCCCCCTCACCTAACAGTTGGATAAGAATTCTAATATGGAGACATATAGCCCTTAATAGGACCCCTAATATAGACTGTTACTGGGTGGGGGCAGTACCCAATAGGTATACTATCAGTGAGGAGATTTTTGTTAACTAAGCTGTATTGGGCCCTCTGGAAATTGCAGTGTTTGGGGGAGCATAGCTGTAGCAACTGTATTTCCGGTCAGGGGACCATCCATGTAGATCATATGGTAGTTTCCCAAATAGGGGACCCCAAGATAGACCCCAATATGCTATAGTCCTTATACTTGGGAACCTCCAAATGGTAGCCCTAATAAGGAAAAACCCACTAAACCCTAAACCCTAAACCCTAATTTTGATATAAGAAAGAAACATATCTTATCTATGGTTTAAGACTCAAGGCTCCCCCCTGGCAGATTGTAAAAGCAGTGCAGGACGTCGTAAAGGTTCTATAGGAATTGCACTAGACCCTAACCCCCAAGCCCCTAAGCCTATAAACTGAAAGCCCATAAACCCTAGAGCCCTAAACCCTATAAAGCACACTGGCATCATAATCAGCATATCGTGGTATTCTGTAGGCGATGGCCCAGAGGATTAGGGGGCACTAAAATCTAAACTCCTTAAAGGTGGTTTTATAGGGGATTATATAGGGTTTAGGGATTATGGTCTGAGGCTTAGCGCCTCTAGCCCTAAACCCTAAACCCTAAACCCTAAACGAGTATTGGCAGGGTTACTGTCACAACCATCATGGGCGAATGGCATCAGTAGGGTCAAGACAGCTCCCAGGCTTCATTTTTGGAGAGTTTCTATAATTTGCTATAAAATTTCTAATGTACCATAATATACCATAACATACCATAATAGACCATAATATACTATAATATACTATAATATACTATAATATACTATAATATACTATAATATACTATAATATACTATAATATACTAAAATATGCTATAATATACTATGATATACCATAATATACTATTATATACTATAGTATATGATGGTCTATGGACTGAAGGCTTGAGGTTTCAAGGGATGGGGACTGAGTTATAGCTTCAGAGTCATAGCTTCAGAATGCACTTTAACCCCTAATAGCCTCCTATCTGATCGTGGCCCACGCAAGCCGCAGGCAAAGCTGCTTGAGGTTGAAAAGGGACAGGAAGCTCAACCACTTACCTTTAGGCTGCAGTGGTTATATTGGGATAATGGAAAAGAAAATGGAAACTACTATCTAGGGTTAAGGGTTTAGGGACAGAATATGGCTTTGGCTATAGTATACTAATATCCCCATATAACACCCAAAAATGTAATAGTTCCCACATTCTCTTCTATTCCTTACGTAGGTTTACACGACTTGAAAGTGGTTAGTTCATACTCAACTGGGAAATGCCTTCTCCCATCAAACACCTTGGAGTTTCTCAATAGGGGCGGGGGGGTACCCAGAATAGTAGTATCATTGGTAACAGTAGTATTACTAGCAGTACGAGTATTACCAGTTTTAGTTCTAGTATGTTAAAGGGAGCATACGAATATATGGTCCCCCTGCAGGGAATTGTTGGCGCTCCCCCATTTGAGGGTGTCCAAAAATTAGGGTATCTTTTCGGGGGTCCTTATAAGGATTAGACGGTACAGATTTAGGTCCCCCTCATTTAGGGAAACTGCGCGGCGGACAGCGCCCCAGCCGCACTCAGAAATCTTCCTGTTCTACTGTTCCATGACGTACTTATATATATATATACACATATTCTGTAGGGACTTTATAGGGAGCATATGCCCGTATTCCCTACTAAAGGCCAGTAAGGCGAACCCATCGTTCATCCACCTGACTCGGACGCCTTCAAAAGGCTTCACTCAAAACTGGGCTCGGAAGAGAATCCTCAGCCAAACGGTCCAAGCACCTGATCTAGTAGATACTTTAGGGTTTAGGGTTGAAGGTTTGGGCTTAGGGTGATACTTAAGCCCTAAACTACTTACATAGGAGCCTCTTTGTGCAAAGCATGTGCTGAACAAGTACCTAGACCCTTAGGTAACCGTCCTATGGGTCCGTTCCAGAAGTAAGGCCGCCCCTGTGGCTTCAGCGGCCCCCTCCCCAAAGACCCCACAATGCCTTAATCAAGGGGCATGCCTCACATGATACTAGGATCGCTCCTCTGTTTTTGAATATATTTGTATATATATATAATTATACACTATAAAACTACTTAAAAAAGAAGAAGGGCGCCGGGCTCCAATGTTACCACCATCAGTAGGCCGAGAATCACAATCAGAAACCCAAACCAGAAGTCCCAACCCCTCAAATCTGAACCTAAGCACCTAAACACTAAACCCTAAAGCGGGCCAAACACTCTAAACCCTAACTCCCACCCAAAGCCCTATACCTCTAGTTCTCTAAACTCTTAACGCTAATCCGGGCCAAACATCCCAGCAAAAGCCTGGAATGTGGATCGTGTCTCTGGAGATCGTGATTCCGTTCCAACCCCTGGACCAGGGGCATTTTGGGATGGTTACCTTTCTAGGCCTCAGTAAACTGGCAGGTAAGTTAAACCATGGACCCTGAACCCTAAACCCTATAAGCAGGCCAAGCCTGATTAGGGGACGTATAGCCGCATGTATCACAAACTTACCATGTCCCCGGAACCCTCAAGTACTATCGTTATAACCCTGAAATCCTCAGCATAAACGGCTGGGATAAACAAAATCTCACCTCTGCACACGTGTGGGGATTCGGCTGATTCGGCATGAATCTTGCGGCGGGTACGCGCGGTCCGGGCTGGGGACATCAGATCAGTGCCTCTACAGACTTCACAAAATGCGGTAGGTTGCTACTTCAAACTGAACTACAACGAAGAATAAAAAGACAAGGAATAATCTAGCAATATACAATATGCGATGCTCTCTTGTACTGACTGTTATACTTCTAGATAGCACCAGTGTTTCCTAGCAAGTCCTAGTATGCCTGCATAGACAAGGACTACTGTTTGTTTGAGAGGTGGCTACAACCGATCATCGCTCATGTGGGCAGTGCACGGGCAGTGCTTGAATTCGAGGGAGCACGGGAGTCCAATGGCAAATACAGCTCGGTAGGGGTATCCTCAATATACTCCCTGGATTATGTATGTACCCTAATTCATCGCAGCTCAAACACTGAATCCAAAACCCCCTATACTCCCAAATCCCTAAACCCTAAACCCTAACCCTGAAAACCCTAAATCTCAAAACCTGCGAAGCTGTTTCAGGGACTACTACGATGCTCTATGGCACCTCTGAGTGCCGATCCTACACTCACCCAAACATTTCCCGGTTGCTAGTAGGTAATTGAGGAATGGATCCGAGAGTAAACCCTTTAGGGTTTAGGGTTTAGGGTACAAACCTTAAATCCTCAACCCTAAACCCTGAACCCTATACACTCCCCCAGTAACCGAACAGTTTCCGTTATCTTTTCCATTCCTTCAAGAGGGAACCATGAAGCTATATCTGAAACCGTGCGCATGCCTGCGAACCCCCTTACGGTTTAGGGTTTAGGGAATTTCAGTTTCCATTGTCTTTTTTGTTTGCTTTTCGATCCCCAGTCAACCCTATCTCCCTGGAACCCTTATGTATCCCTATAACTCCGGTGTATAAGAACAGATATTGACCTATCAACCCCATGTATACAGATATACATACTGCTCATTTCAAATAAGCCCTAAACCCTAAACCTCTAGAACTCCTAGCCCTAAGGTCCTTCGCATCGCTCCATTGGGAGAGCCGAAGGGCTTCTTCAAACCAAACTCCTTCACCTGTTCACCAGGAAAAAATCGGAATGTGTGGGACGTTTTTTAGAGAAATATAGGGGCATGAAAGGATATAAGGGGGATGTGTGGGGATATATGATATGTGGAGAGACCTGAGAAGCTGCTACATGATGTGAGGTCTTGGTGTAGCCAGGCCGGCCCCCTACCCCTCAATCAAGGAATCAACCTTAGATCATAGTGCGGATACTTAAGGCCTGCACCTGCAACCTGCCAAAAAATCCGTTGAACAGTTGGGAGGTCTAGAGAGCCAAAAATCAAGCATGTTTCAGAACACCACTCCCCTATATCATTACCCCTATATAATCCCCTATATAAGCCCCATGAAGGAGTTTAGACCCTAAACCCTAAATCCTTGTACAACCCCCCAAACCATCTACAAAGTCAACCTGAACCGCGCGGGGGCTGAAACGACGACTTTCAGTTTCGAAGCGCTGCCTCCCCTGCTCAAGCAATCAACACAATGATATATATAGGGGATTATAATATAGGGATAATGGAAAAGAAAATCGAAACTACTATAATATTGGGGTTATATTAAGTTATATAGGGATTATAGGGTAGATATTGGGGTAATGTGAGCCATAGTCTAAACTCCTTACAGGGGGTTATATAGGGGATTATATAAGGGACTACTAAAGGGGTGATTAAGGGGGATACTAGGAGTTTAGACAGTGGCTCATGTGGGTCGGACGATTCGCACCAACCCCTTCCATCAGCTGCTAGGACTGCGGACGAATTTACTATATTTAGGCGGGTATAAGTAGGCCTTACGGGGAGCATCCCTGTTGTAAACGCTCGTAATGCGTGGGGCCAGATTTCTTTTTGTCCCGCATAGAAAATCCCAAGTGCGATATCAAGAAAATTCCTACAACATCATTATACAACCCCTATAACCCAAAACCCTAAACCCGAAGGCTAGAATACCCCCATAATTTTTAAGATGCCTGCCATAACCCTGCAGATATCGCCTTGCGACATCATGGTGCGAGCTCAGTGGGGCTTTCATGGGTTTAGGGTTTAGGATTTAGAGTTTAAGAGGTTTAGGGTTTAGGGTATAGGGAGATCAGGGGGGGGGGAAGGTGCCCCTTTTCTCAAGACAAACCTTAAAACCTACACGGGATATCTCCTGAAGCTCTGGGAATCTTTTCCGGTCCTCATGGTAAGGATTAGATGATTACAATAGTTGGAAGGTACTTGAGAAAGTCGGAGCCCCAGTTCCCTAGGACAAAGTAGGTCCCACCTAGGACTAAGCAGGTCCCCCTTTTTGAGTTTAGCTTATGTCACTCATGTTTAGAATTTAGAACTTAGGACTCAAAAAATGGAAAAAGTGCTTACTCAACACCACTGGAAAGGAAAAGGTGGACATACAACTCCATGCCACCTAGACAAAAACCTCAACTTAAGACTTGAACTGGAAATCCATGATATACCAGCTAGGGCTCAGGGTTAGGTTTCAGGGTTTAGGGATGCCCATGATGTAACAAAAACACCCCCTATACCCTATACTCAAAACTTTCATTTAAGGCTTCTACGTCAGACTGGCCTCTGTGCCCTTACGCTCACGGCTTAGGGTTTGGGGTGTAGGGAAACTCAAAAGCCTTGACCATGGACTATGTTCTCCTGGCCCCTCAAGTGTTGAGGGTTCAGGGTCAACCCTGCAACAAACCTTAAACCCAACTTATGCCCCAAACCCTGACTTGCTTAGGAGAAATCTCACAAAACAGCCATGTGCCCTACAAAGCTGGTAAGTTGCTGCTTTGAGAGTCTAAGGAATTAGAGGTATTGTGGGGGCATACTAAATCCTCTATGCACCGTAGACCCAAAAATCTACACAGCACCCTAAACGCAAAACCCTAAATCCTACCCAAAAGCCTAAACCCTAAACCCTAAACCCTAAATCGTGAATCGCTACCTGCTCGGTAGTCGGCGTGATTGTAGGCTCCTGGGTGGGGAGTAATTTGCTTGATGGTTCAGGAGGGGAGGTAAGATTTAGGGTTCAGGGTTTAGGTTTAGGGTTTAGGGTTTAGGGCTTAGGGTTTAGGTTTAGGGTTTAGGGTTTAGGGTTCACTGGGATTCAGGGCTAAGGATTTTGGATTAGGCTTCAGGGTTTCGGCTGAAGTGCCAAGATTCTTGTTTAGGGACCGGGGCTCGTCGGGCATTGTAGCTATTCAGCGCCTGAGTATGGGAGCCTAAATAATTAGAATATGGCTGTGCAATTCCGTATACAGTACGTTCCAAACTTTAATCATTCAGGGTTCTTCCTTGTTTGGGGGCTTCAGGGACCGACGTAGTGTTCCTCCCCCCCCCTCCAAAAAAAAACTCCGGCAGCCCCGGCAACACTGAACCCACCAAATATAGCACCGTCACTATGACCCCTGTAGGGGGAATATTCATCATTACGGGGCTGGGTGGGGTGGTTGTTATTAGGAGAGCAGATGAGCAACTTTTGAAGCACAGTTTTATAATCGTCATAACTGGCCTTCTACTCCCAAAATATCGAAGTTTGAGAGGATGCAGGGATCTAGATTTTTCAGGGTGTCGGGTTTGGAGGTATCCCCCTCTACGGTGCGGGTTCTCTGTTTGGGGTTCCCATTGAAGTCCCTTTAAGCAAGCCAAATGTGGACGACTTTCTGTTCTTCTCTTCAACCTTACACCCTGCTTGATGTGCACAACGGCGATGCCAGTGGTAGCTGAGATGCGGACAGAACGAGTTATACAAGAACATGTCACAATGGTGCTACGAGCTATAGTCAAGACTGCTAGTGTTCACGACGGGTGGTGATGTAGGGAAATATGTCAGGGACTTCTGCAAAGAATGATGTGGACCCCAATGTCCACCCTCAACAAAGTGAAGCCATCCTATATTGGGGAGTCGGCCACTTGGGGTTTCCAAAAACGAGAGCCATCCCATGTACCCAAATACAAAACGGTCCGTAGACGCCCCAAGGAGGACCCAAAATTTGAGAGTAAATCCTAAGCCCTTAACCTCTGGGCATGAAAATGCAGCACAAGTTGCCTTGAAGATGGCTCCCAAGCGCTTGCCGGAGGCTACGGCGTCGTGGAGAACCTATCAGACAGGTTTAGAGTCTAAGCTTTAGGGTTCAGGGTTTAGGGCGTAAGGTTTATCAAACTCTGCCCATACATTCCCCATCTTTACAAAGGAGCTCCCCATTTTGAGATTCCCTCACAGTTTTCGTGCGAAACCGCTGTTCCACATGAGTGGAAACTTATGAAGTGGAAGAATGTAGGACGAAATCTGAGACATAGGGTTTAGGGTTTGGGGCATCGGCGTTGTCGCAACACAGCATGGCAATCTGAGCAATGAAGTCATGATTCTCTTTTTACGATTCTTATTCCTACTAGTCTTGTTTTTGTTGTTACTATCATTATTGTTACCCTTGCAGATGTCATTTCTTGTGGTATTACTTTTACTGCGATGAAGGACTGCCTGTAATAGAAGCAGAACGCCAAGTATTTCTCTGCCAACCTCAATGAAGGGTATCTCAGCCAAGACAGGGACACAAACTTGATGACAATGCCCATATTGAGCTCTCTCTAAACCCTAAACCCTAAACCCTAAACCCTAACTCAGTATGCAAACGCCAGGCTGACTTTATTTCAGCCCTAACTAGTGCCACATCGGGATGGTATTCAGAACTGCACATGTGATCATTTGTGTTTTGCTTCTTTGGCTACAGTATAATACAAACCAAAAAGTCAACGTTGATCCAGTTAGTGTTTCCAAAATTAGGGGCCATTCTTGAGGGTTCCTAGAAATAAGGATTATAGCATCATAGCGTCTATGTTGGGGCCCCTAACTTTCGGAAACGCCCGCATCTTCTTTTTGTAGACCTTGAAGCTTTGGGGATATGCAAGTTGGAAAAAGGCAAAGGATCCACCCTGCAAGAAGGCAACCTGGCACAGCCCACAACCCTAAACCCTCAACTCAAATGGCTCGCCTTGTCGTTGGTCTCATCCCGGCTCTTACAACTCAAGTCAAAGTATTCCCACTTCGAGGTGTCCACAAAGGGCTCGACCCACTTCTCCTGGGCACGTCGCGGGACTTCTCTTTTGAAGCTGCTGATCTGGTCCGGAGGCTTCAAACTCCATCTACTTTGAGTGGGAGACTGCACTGAGCTCTGGGCGCAGATAATCTTCATGGTGTACCAGGACATCTCCTTCCGGAACTGAATCAGAATGACCAAGCGGGCGACTGCCGTTGTCAGAGTGCGACAGCTAGTAATTACTACTGCCACTCCTGATGACTCAGGCATGCACGCCCCTTGTGAAGAGAGCGTGCATCCCTTCTCGCCACCGTCAATTCAGGGAAGTAATCCTCTCTCCCCCTCAAAACAGGCCCGCGACCCCCCCCCCAACAATCAATATCTCCAACTGTAATACCATTAAACAAGGGTTGTGGAGTGTTTACTCTTAGGGGGTGGGGGGGAGTAGATACTAGCTCTAAGGCATAGATCCCAAAACCTATGGCAGTTCCTTTTTTCTTTCCCATTCCCCCATATAATCCTCAATAACCACTTTTGAGGGGTGGGGGGTTGTTATTATTAGGGTGAGAGAATGAAAAATTCTCATGCTTATGGAACGGATGAAATGCTGAGATCCTCACAGGGGTCTGCCAGGTAATAGCAAATCGTCATACTACTCATACTGGGGGAAGCAAGTATATGCACGCAACGTCTTTCATTCTGCTGCTTGACGATTCTCCTCACCGGCAATGTAGGTCATGGGTGGCGCCACGATCTTTGTTGCGAAAGCGCGTGCGGCCGTTGCCTGTTCCAGACAGCAACGGGAATTAAGGGGCACACCAGTAGGTGCAAATCTCAAATGTCGTCGCGATCAGGATCGTAGCTATTCTTGCAGGCTTAGCGGGGGCTTCAGAGGGACTGCCGCTTTGAGGTGGAGCCAGCTACGAATCCCAAGGAGGAGGTAGTTTCCCTAAATTACTGTTCCCAAAATGGGGGAAATTTATATAGGGCCCCGTATTATGATGGGAACCCAAATATAGGATCCCGTATTATAGGGAATTTAGACCAATCCCATCCAATCCCCAGGAAGCTACAAAGTCTTAGCCTCAAAGGGCCAATCGCCATACTCTTGCTTTCCTTTCTTACCATGTCCTTTAAAAGGGCTCGGTCCAAGGGTGGTAGGGGTTTAGGGTTCAGGGTTTGGGGTTTAGGGGAGTCTTTAGGGAGTATTAGGGAGGATTGGAATATCCCCCCTCGAGGACATGGTAACTTTGAGCAGCTTCCTCCGGTGCTTTTGGGATCATGCCTCCCCAGATCCTGAAAAAGATCCAAAAAATAGATCCCTAAGGTTACATAGGAGATCACAAAGGAACTACATAAGGGTGACTACGGGCTGATGCAGGGGATCTAATTTTCAGATCCTTCCAGGGGTCTGCATCTGCATGTCAGGTGACAAAGGCAGCCTCGCATAGAGCTAGCGTATGGTGATATTGTTGGATGAATACTGCAGAAGATCGGCAAGGTGCACAAACACGGATCTAGATTCTCACAGCCATCTGGATTGGGGACTTCTACTCGATTAGAGCTCGCCTGATATCATGATTTGCAAGCCTGAAATCAGCCCAGTGTCCATGTAAGCAACCATTGAGCTATAGTCTAAACTCCTAGTATCCGCCGAATAACCCCTATCGCGCTCCTCTATGTAATCCCTTATAGCACCTCCTTCAACGAGCTTAGATCCTGAAGCCTACACCCTATAAACCCCAAACCCCAAACCCTAAATAACCGCCTTCAAGGAGTTTTGACTATGGCTGATTTAGGGTGAGGCCGTGTGACATTGTCATGATTTGCCAAGTCAAGGCCAACCCCCCCCCAAGCACACCGCACCTTCACTTCTCTGTCTGGTTTAGGTCTAGGATTTAGGATTTAGGGTTCAGGGTTTAGGGTTTAGGATTGAGGGTTTAGGGGATAGGCTTTAGGGTTTAGGGTTTAGGGTTTAGGGTTAGGGTTCAGGGTTTAGGACTGAGCAACTCAGAGGCTACTTAAAAGCTGGACTTGTAGTCGTACTTGCAATCGGGGTGGCCCCTAAAAGGCGGCGTAGGGCTATAATAAGTAGGTCTATCAACCCAGTTATACTTAGTTACTACCCTGAAAGCCCGCGATCCCTTAATCAAGGAAAATACCCTAAATCATGTTAGGCAAATACATCTTGGAAAGGTTTGGGGTTTAGGGTTTGAGGTTTGAGGTCTAGGGAGTCTTTGCACAGACCCTCTGGAGGATCTAGAAGTGAGATCCCCAACCTGAACCTATAGTCATCCTAGTATAATTCATTTCGAAATCTTCCGTAGAATCTTAGGGATTCTATTCTTTCAGATCCTTGGAGTCTGGGTAGCGCTAGCCAAGCCCTGAGGGCCCAACTCGAATCGCAGAGCTTAGCTGCCGTGACACGAGCACACCTCGATGGTGCATTGCTTACGGGTTTAGGGTTTAAGGTTTAGGGTTTAGGGTTTAAGGTTTACCCTAAGGGTCCAAGGACCCAAATAATAGGGTTTAAGGCCCAAATACTATAATAGTAATGGTAGTGGGGCCCTAAATAAAGCCCTAGTATTTAGGTCCTTGGACCCTTAGGGTTAGGTTCTTTCAAAACCCCGAGGACTCTTTTACGTCTGCGCGACGCTCACGGGGCCAGACGCTTGAAGGTTCAGCTGTCTAGGGTCTAGGCATTCAGGTTTAGGGCTTAGGGCCCGTAGCTACAACGAAACCGCACAGTTTACAGTGTAGGGTAAGGGGATGTAAGGGGTATGCTGCTTGTCGCCAACAACTGGCTACAGGACCCACTGACATAAAACAAACCTCATGATCCAAAGGGAGACCCTAAAGTCTACGTCCTGGCTTATCAACTCATTGGGGCAATCCAAAAATTAGATCGTTTTCATGAATCCACAGAAACCCCTACTAATCCCTCCCTAAACCCTACAGAATCTTAGGGGATGTGATTTCTAAACCCTAGACCCCATTTGGGGTCAGGGTGTCCCTACCAAGGTTAGGCATGGTTAGGCCTCGAAATTCTGGGGCCTAAGTGCATGGCCTCTGCAGCAAACAGGGTTTTGGGTTTAAGGGGCTTAAGGGAAGTTCCGAAAATTAGGGGTACCTTCTTGCAGGGATCCCCATAAAAAGGATGATGGTATTTGGGGATTTGTAGTGGGGCCCCCCTTATAGAACTACCTTCAAGCGGAGAGCTTTCAACAGGTTGAACCAGCACTGATTCAAAGCGACTATGTGATAACTCGGGTGACTCGGGTGCAACAAGTCCAAACAACCCTACCCCTTTCACGGACTTCATATGGGTGGTTGTCAAAATTATGGTCCCTTTTTGGATCCCTATTATAATACGGCCCCTAATATTTAGGGTACCCAAAAAGGGACCACATTTTTGACAACCACCCATATCTACGCACACAGAGTCAACATGTCTTTGCGAACACCAAAGGCCCTCAGAACATCGGCCTAGCTCAGCTCAAATCTGGATACTTTGCAGAATCCCAGACCCAAAAAATCTGAAAGCTTGGTCCCCAATGAGAGAAAGGAACTATACAAGGGTAGCTATGGGCTGATATAGGAGATCAAACTTTGAGCTCCTCCCAGGGGTCTGGGGTAGGACATGGGGCTATTTTCAACACAGCGAAGTCATGGCATGCTTCGCTGAAGTGATGCCATGGACAATCAATTAACGTTTGTCTGGTCGCAGCTTCTACAGACATTGAAGCCCTTCATCTTGTACCCCGCACCTAGGTTAGCGAGTGCACGATGCAATATGCAGGTTGATGCTCTGAGAATACAGCTTCCCACCATGCCATGCTAATCTTGTCCCAGTTGCTGAGTTGCCTTGGAATATGATTTTAAGATCCGTCATAACTTGTAGAAAACTGGGTGAAGCCCGCCTGCTGGACGAGAAAACATCTCGGTCAAACAGCGGTGGAACTGGCACCTTGTCGATGCGAGCAGTAGCTTTGGGTTGCGGTTTGGGCGTTGCTTTGAAGGAACCGGCGTTTTCCCTGTTGCTAGTTTTCGAAAAGCCTCCGCCTCCTCTTTTGCTGGGTCTGCTGTCAAGGAACTTAAGTTAAGATACTATAACAACGAAATCCTGTCATTTACGATATACCCGTATTATGGCAGCTTAGTCTAAGACACCCCTGCAGCTTCGGGAGGATTTTGGTCAAGGGGGTTCGAGTTTGGCGACGGGATCCTTGCAGCACTCATCCTCTAACATGCCTTCGAAGATGCCTTCTAAATCGCACACACACACATAATAACCCTATAGTAGTCCCCTATAGAATCCCCTATATAATCCCCTTTAAGGAGTTTAGACTATAGCTCACATGTAGCGAGTTGAACATGCGCCGCAAGCAGAGCAGTCGTAACTGAGCCCAGAGCCTTTTAAATTTGTTGGAAAACAAGGCTGGGAACTTGAGCCAAAAAAGGGGGCCAAGCGGTTTAGGGTTTAGGGTTTTGGGTTTTGGGGTTTAGGGTTTAGGGAGCAGGTGAAAATCATGATTCCAACTCCAGCTGCTACTGCAGTCGTGAGTAAATAACCCAAATCTGAGAACGATGGCGTTTGAAACCCGCTGCTATACAGAACAGACGGCACAGGGAAATGAAAATGAAAACCGCCGGCAAAGACAGCAAATGTGCGCTTGCCATCCTTTGGTGGTAACTCACTGCCAGTTGGGAATGAAACTTGGAGTAACGGCTTTGCGTTGTGGGGTCTTGGGTTGGGGTAAGGGGTCTGGTCACACTGTTGACTGCTAGCACGGATAGCAGAAACCTTTGCCATGTTCTGTGACAAACAACGTCGAACTGCGCTGAGCCTGCGGCGGAAGTGGCACCTCAGAAAAAGCTGGCTGCTTTTGTCATGTTGTGGCCATTGCTCTAAGGGTAGTCATTTGCAACCCTCTTTTCTACTCATACCCTCTCCTCAATGCCCATGTCAATTTGGGCCCCGATCGGGTTTCGCAATGCCATAAAGTAACTCGAAGAATACCACAGAATGTGGTAGGTGGAGCGACCAACGTGGTCGCCCCTCAAACTCTGTCCAAGAATTTCGCGCAAAATGCCAGTGCCAGTTTGCGACGTGATCAGAAGCTGCTACATTTGGATCCCAACCACTGATACGTTTGTCCCAGCCCTCAATCCACCCTGAGTATCATTTCAACACAGTGGGCTTCATGCAGTGAACACCCGCACCCAACCCTGCAGCTGGAGCGAGCTGACACATGCCTGAAGCCTTATCCTAACAGCATGGAGACATCATTCCAAATGTGCAACCCTTTATTAAGACAAGACACATGTGCTCAACTCAACAGGGTTTAGGGTTTGGGAGGGCCCTATGAAAAGCATTTTCTATGGCTGTATAAGGATTCTGTACCGAGTAAAGGCAATAAAAGCTCTAAATTATGTTGAAACCTACCCCTGTTTGGGGAGGCGTAAATGTCTAGACGGAGCTTGGGCACGCCATGCGTCGTCAACTTCTTGAAACATAATGTAGACCCGTGATTAATTAACCTCCCCCCTTTGGGGTTTAGGGCTTAGGGTTGACAAAGGTTATGATAGGGATCTGAACAGTAAGCACCTTAAAAGAAAGGGTTTATTAATCACAGGTCTACATGAAAATTAACCCCTTCTGGAGAAAACCCAAATGGAAGCCCCTCCCATCCTTGCCAACCCGTATGGTGGAATTCATCTTGCATGACCTTAAGTATAGTACCATAATCTCCCCTGCAGTGGATACTATACTATAGCGTTGGTCATGTTTCCCCAAACCCTGATCCCTGAAACTAGGGTGTGGGGGCCCATGAAATCAATGTGTATGGCCTTTAGGGACTATTCAGAGGTAGAGGGTAACAAAAAATAAAAACTATCTTAGATCACACACCTCTGTCAACCCCAAAACCCTAAAGCTTGGGCCCTTTTGGGCATCCCTGCGAGAAGTACGCAGGCATCCGTATGTTTGCACATACCATCGCAGACCCATGTACTGTACAGGGGGAACCTAATGACAACGTGGAGTTGCTCAATGCTGTTTGTTCTTGGGCAGCTCCCGTAACTTAAGTTCTACCAGCCATTGCTGTTTTGATGTTCTGAATCACTCGTCTCCTCACAACAGCTTCTAAACTGCACGCCCCGATCATGACCTTGGTGGGTACGAAAAAAACAATCATATATGGTTGCTATGATAGGAGATGACGTATTATAGCTTGGATTAGTCACTACCTGGCTCATAATCGCAATACTTCCCGCCACTCTTAGCCATCCCAGACACCCACATCCCGACCAGCAAATGGCCTTTGTGGCTTCTATTCACAGAACTTTTGAGAAGGCTGCGGCGGCGGGTTTCCCTGGAGATGCATGCTGTTGACGATGACGATTCCAGGACTTCAAAAGAATTCTAGGTTCACCTGCTGCTTGGGTTGGGGGGGGTTTAGGAACTAGTAACTAGCGTGCTTATCAAGGCATCCCCATGATGGAGATGCTGGGCGTGACTACACGCACATTACGAAAAACCTAGAATTCTAGAAGCCCAAACCCTTAGATAGTAAGGCCTAGAACAAGTGAGTCTCGCCGGCCCTACAAGTAGATAGCAGGTTGAAAAATCTGGGAGCCTTGGGGATTCAAAGCGGTCAGAAACTCCGCTTTATCCTCTGAATCTGTCCTGGAAACCTGCCAACTGCCAATTACTCACCCTAGCTGTGGAGCGGAGGGGGGTTCTAATGAGCAAAAAGATTCTAAATAGTTGTCAGGACATGCTTAGTACTCTGGGGCCAACATGATCGAAAAGGTCTTGGGATGCACTCCGCCATAGATTCCGCTGACATCAAGGATTGTCAGGGGAGGAAGTTCCTAACGATTCAAGAAAGTACGTCGGAGACCTTTCCAGATCACGAGCTTCTTCTGATTGACCTGGGGAGAACACTTCTTGTGTCCGACTTTCTGCCGTCACCGCACGTCCCGTTAGAAATAGGGAGACCACCTCCCGCATAATCAGCTGCCCCATGTTTTTTAGTTCCGAAGCGCGAGAACCTACGTCCTTAGCGACACATGGGCATCAGGTAGTTCTGGGGTTTAGGCTTAGGATTTAGAGCTATTCATCCAGGTATCCAAGACCCTGTTCATAGACTTACCCAACGCAACACGAGAAGTCAGGCGGCAGAGGAAGTTGAGGTTGGGGGGGGGCTAGGTAGGCATGTCACCACCACATCCTGAACCCCAAACCCTAAACCCCTAACCCAACCCGTAACCCTAAACCCTCAATCCTAACCTAAACCCCAAACCCTAA